>APFE030320917.1:0-25250 GCA_000404065.3 Pinus taeda
TAGAGGACAAAGACATAGTGTTCGAAGGAGGACCCTACTTCTATGCTGCTGCAGACCTATACATGCAACCTTGGGTGATGAACTTTGTCTCGGAATGAGAAATGTTCACATCAGTCCCGGTATCAATAAGACTATACTCCTTACCTCTAGATTATTTGCTGCTTGAATCCTTAAAAGTTATAGGAAATAACTTAGGGCATTTTCTAAAAATATCAAAGGCAACATTGTGACGTAAATATACCTCCTCCGCTTGCATATGTGTGGAAATGGACCTATTGGGAGCACTTCCGGATGAAGTTGTTCTAAAATTATATGATGAGGAATGGGTACAGGTGGTGGACTATGAGCATGTCCCATTCAGATGCCATAAATTTCATGAACATGGGAACCTCTTTAGAGATTGCCCACAAAACAAAATGGAGGATAATCTGAGAACCAACATAGATAAAGATCCTGAAGGATTCACCAGGATGGGAGGCAAAGGAAAAGGAGGGGGAAGAAAGTACCAAAAGAAACCTAGTGAGAACAAGCTACCATGTCATAGCAATTTCGATATTTTAGCAGAAGAAGGAGGGAACAATGGAAAGGACAATGCACCAGATATCAATCCAAAAGAGACGGAAAAAGAGGACAACATGGAAATCATACATGAAAACAACGAACAAAAGGAGAATCTACCAAGTACTATGGAACTTGGCAGGGACCATGAGATGACCCCAAGTGAAGTTGGGATGAAGGAGCACAAACTACAGGAGATTCTTGACAGGGAGAATCTTGAAGAAAAGTTCCTAGACTAGGGAACCAACAAAGCGATTGACTCTCTACCACAAGAGGAGTTTGACAGAGTACAACAACTTTTCCTCTGGAGATCTCAAACAAAGGCTACTAGAGTCAAAAGGAACCATGATAGCTAGGAGAACAGAGGGGTCAAATCAATGGAGGAAGCATCAAGACACTCGACCAAGAACCCAAGAAAGAAAAGAGGAAGGAAGAGACAAAATTAGTTGTTGACAGAGTGTGGGAAACTCATGATCAACTCAGGCAAGATGAAATATCTCACTAGTTTCTCATTCACAAAACCATCATTATGAAGCTCATAACTTGGAATATTAGGGGTCTAGGAACTAAAAGGAAACAAAGAAATCTCAACAATAGAATAAAAGAAGCAAACCTAGATATGGTGTTTATACAGGAAACAAAATGTTCAATAGACAAAATCCGGGAGATACACAACAAATGGCTTATTAAATATGAGTACCTAGATATCGAAGCCAATAATACAGTGGGTGGGATTCTCACTCTTTGAAATCCTCAGAAATTTGGAATTCAGGATGCTGAAGCATCCAAGAACTACCTTTTAATGGTTATCCAACCTGTGGGTGACAAGGAAATCTATATGATTACAAATATCTATGGTCCTCAAAAACTTGAAGACAAGCTTAGTCTTCTCACCTCACTAGAGGAACTGAGAGAGAGACACCTGATAATGCCCTGAATTTTGGGAGGAGACTTCAACATGATCAGATCTCTCACAAAAACAAAGGAGGGACTAGAACACTAGGTAGAGACTCCATTGCATTCCAGAACTTCCTAATCAACATGAGGCTACTAGACACAGAAATAGCAAATTGTACCTTCACATGGAACAATAAGAGGGGACGAGCTTCCCAAGTTGCCTCGAAACTAGACAGATTTATCGTCTCGGAGGACCTCTTTCTCACCAGCCTTAACTTGAATGCTTTTATCCTTCCTTTTGGAGGATCAGACCATGAGCCTATTCAACTAGAAGCTTCATTTATTGGCACTCCGAGGAATAGACCTTTCAGGTTTGAGAATGTTTGGCTTACTCACCATGAGTTCATCACCAATATTGGTAAATGGTGGACCGAAGACTTGCCCATTCAAGGCATGAAAATGTTCCTTCGGCAACAGAGACTCAAACACATCAATCTCAAACTTAAATAATGGAACAAAAACGAGTTTCGCAACATTTCTAAAGCCAAAAGAGAAGTGGAACAAAAATTATAGAAAATTAACCAAATTCTCATTAAATAAGGCTTCACTGAGGAAAGGAAAATGCAAGCTGACTCTCTCTAATAGGAATGGGACAATAGATGTTAGCAGGAAGAAATCTTCTGGAGACATAAATCAAGAGTGAAATGGATTAAAGAAGGAGAAATAAAAGTTTTTTCACAAATCTACCATGGAACATAGGGCACATAATCGGATTACAAAACTCATAGATCCTCAAGGGAAAGAGCTGAGCACGCACAAAGATATAGAATCCATTCTGGTACAAAATTTTCAAGACATTATAGAGGAGCCCATATTGGATAGATCTCTATTTATTAAAAGCTTCACTCAGCACATTCCAAAACTGGTGACCAGGGAAGACAATTATAATATCAACAGGCCAGTGATGGAATAGGAGGTCAATGAAGTAATCAAAGAGATGCACAATGGGAAAGCTCCAGGCTCGGATGGTTTCAATGTAGACTTTTTCAAGGCATGCTGGGAAATAGTCAAACATGGCATCCTTGAGGTGGTGGAGGATTTGAGAAATTCAAAAATAGTTCTTAAAGTGGTAAATGCCTCCTTCATAGCCCTAATCCCTAAGCAGGAAAAATCTATGACACCAAATGGATTCAGGCCCATAGCTTTATGCAATGTATTATACAAAATCATTTCTAAAGTAATTGCAAATAGACTCAAGCCCCTTCTTCCAACACTCCTGTCTGAGGAGCAAACTGGATATGTGGAAGGAAGGAAAATTCTCAATAACATCATTCAAGCTCACGAAGTTGCACTGTCTCATGAATAATAAGCAAGCAGGTATGATCATACAACTTGACCTAGAGAAAGCTTATGATAAGCTAAGCTAGTCATACGTCAGGGATGTACTAAAAGAGTATAGCTTCAACCATGATTGGATAAGATGGGTTATGGCTCTGGTCACTTCTGCTAGCTTTTCAATCCTTCTCAATGGCTCTCCATCCAAGTCCTTTCGGCCTTCGAGAGGTCTCAGGCAAGGAGATTTGCTCTCCCCCTTTCTCTTTATCCTCATGATGGAAGGATTAGGCAAAGCGATCAATTTAGCCAAGGCGGAAGGAAGAATCCAGGGTCTCAAGCTAACCCAAGACAGAGAGACTTTGACTCATCAAGAATTTGTAGATCACACCATGCCACAGGGTACACCCATGGTCAAGGAAGCCAAATTTTTCAAACAAATTATGCATGATTTTTCTATGGCTGCTGACACAGAGGGAAGCTTCCCAAAATCAAAGGTTTTCTTTTTCAACACTAATATTGCTATACAAAGAAATCTCTCTAGAATTCTCGGCTTTAAAAGAGATCATATTCCCTCCAAATATTTGGGAATACCTCTCTCTAACAAACCTCTGAGCAAAGAAGTTTGGGAGCAAGTGACTAATAAACTAAAGGACAAAGTCAATAAATGGACAAGTAGATCTTTGAATTTAGCAGACAGCCTTGTTCTCACAAAGGAGGTCCTGCAAACCATTCCAATCTACATGTTTTCAGCTCTTTCTGTCCCAAAAGGAGTTTTACAACAAATTAGGAATATTCAAAGATATTTTCTTTTGGGTAAAGGGGAAGAAAAAAAGAAATGGGCTCTGGTAGCTTGGGACAAGTTATGCAAACCCAAAACACGTGGGGGTTTTTGTCTCCATGACCCAGAAACTCTCAACAAAGTTTTGGGGGCAAAACATTGGTGGAGATGGCTAAAGGAAATGAGAAGCCCATGGGCCAAGATTTGGAAACAGAAATATGTAAAGGAATGGAAAGAAAGGAACCACATTTGAATGACAGGACACATCAGGGGCTCCCATATTTGGAACAATTTTTGGGAGAATAGAGCCTTAGTTCAGAAACATAGTTTCTAGGATATCAGAAATGGGAACCTAGCCTGGTTTTGGGAGGATAACTGGCAGCAGGAACCTAACCTATGTAGAGAAGGACTAGACATTCTCAAATATGATACTGCCAACAAAGGAATACAAAAGGTAAGTGACTATTGGGATCAGACAAGGAACAACGGTAAATGGAGAACATGGAAGGTACCAGCTTACAGTGAAGAGACCCCTTTGAAGGCCGAGGCTGAAGCTCTTGCAACGATCCTAGAAAAGAGAAAAATTTTGATCTCAACTTCAACTGACCAACTAAGATGGGGAAGAAACAGTGAGGGAAACTTCAACCTCAAAGAAGCCAAAAGAATTGCCACTGGACTTAACTTTCCAAGCCCTAATAAATTATGGAAGGACCTATGGTAGAACCCTCATTGGATGAAAATCAAACTGTTTGTGTGAATGGTACAACACAAAAATATTCTAACTTGGGAAAATCTTAGAAAGAAAGGTTTTGCTGGACCATCTAGATGCCAATTATGTGGTCTTCAGGAAGAAACGATGGATCACCTTCTCAACCTCTGCACATTCACCTCAACCTTATGGCACTGGGTTGCCTCAATATTTAGGCAAACTGACAGGGATGAAAACCACATCTCTAAAACTTTAAAGAATTGGAGGAAAAACTTATCTGAAAATGGGACAGTCAACATAGCCTAGACTCTGATTCTAGGCTTTCTGATCTGGAATGTCTAGAAAGAGTGCAACAACAAAATTTTCAATGATAAATATGGCTCAACCCAAAGCATCATAGCTCAGCTCTTAAGACAACTCAAATAAATTGTAAATACCCTTTTGAAGCAACCTCCCAAGAATCCTCCTTCTCACCAGGATGCTCACATTCTTTTGCTTTTGGGCCCCTAGAAGCTAGTCCCCCAGTGCACAAACATGATTGCAACACACACTACAGTGGGGAAGGCTTATTGGCAACCGTCCCCCCTGGCTTTTTGAAATTCAATATAGATGGAGCCTCAAAAGGAAAACCGGGGGCTACAAGTTACGGTGGAGTTATAAGAGATGACAAGGGAAATATAAAAGTAATCTTTCATAATCAATTAGGGAATGCCACCAACAATATGGTGGAACTAATGGCCATAGAGAATGGCTTAGAGATACTGATGGATATCAATATGCACAACACAATCATAGAGGTAGACTTTGAATTAACAATTAATTCTATCAAAAAAATAGTAAATGGCTCAGCACCAGAAAAAGTCTCAAACCACTGGAGACTTTTACAGGTCTATCATCGTATTCAATCACATCTAAGAATCCTAAGAACCCTTAGTTTTGTTCATGTACACGTAAATGCCAATAGATTAGCAGATCAGCTGGCGAATGATGGGGTGCTTTGTAAAAGAGATAACAGTAAATGTATGTGGGAGTTAGCATCCACAGGGAAAATGCGTGAGGACTGCCACATTTTGGCAAGCGTAGATAGGGAACATTATCATAGTATGAAGGAGAAGCAGCAATTTGGAAATTAAGATGATGTAGGATAAGCGTTCAACAAGCAGAAGACCTCAGAATCGATGTGATTAGGTCTCCCAAATGGACGGAAGGAAGCGGAGAAAGAGCGGAAAGCTTTTTCAAGGAAAATTGAGTTTCAGCGGTACAGTGGTTTTCGAACATTCCCATTCCGCTAAGAGGTATTCTAAGGTTTGCCCTCGATGGCACTCATCAATCAACATGTGGTTGCGGGAGGAGAGAGAAAATCGCCTATATCGGGTGGGGTTTCCTCGTGCTTCTTCTCCCCCTGATATTCTCCTCAATCGTCGGATCCTATTTATGAAGATCTACAACTATGGTTCATCGAGCTAGTTGGTGGTGTTAGCCTATGATATAATCGCAATCTTGGTGGTGTCTCGCCTGCTTCTCATGGGTTTCAGGTGATGAAAAAGCCCGGGAGTTATATCCTTGGGCAAACCCAACTAGACTCTAGAGATGGTTTTGAAATCTTTTTAGGTCCGTTGTGTTAGTTAAAAGGTGTGATAGTTGAGCTCCCTATTTTGCCCCTCTACTGTGTGATCTTTGGAAACAAATCCTACAACCGTTAGTGGTTGCAGAGTATTGTGGGCCCTAGGCCCAATTTTTGAAGCTTTGGCTTGATTTCTTAAGTTTGTAGGGGCCCGGTTGTTCCTGTGGGCCTCAGTGTCGAGGATTGCAACATATTTTTGTAACTTTTTATTAAATGAATGAGAAGAAAACTCTCTTGTTTTAACAAAAAAAAATAATTTAACAACATGAAGACACATCTTCGAAACAATTTCTAAATTGGGCACGATTATCATCAAAAGCAATTGAATGGTTCCCTTTATCATTTCCAAAGTGGATGATGGGTGAAACACATTAGGAAAAGAGTGCTAAACTTTATGCTTAAATAAAAAATATTTATTGATACATTATGCACATCATGCAACTAATGAAAGTACTCCTCTTCATCGTAATACCTTGGATGATATTGTGAGGATTGGATCGTTGATGGAATCAATGATGCGCAATAAGAAGGTGAATATTAAATTACCAAGGAAATTGGGCTTTCACAATCTCCAAATATACAAACTTAGAGTTTCAATGGAATGTGGGCCTATAGATACCCTTCTTGTGAAAGTTTTAAAATTACTTGACTCGTTGAATTAATATATGGATAACTCAACAACGATGGGATTTCTCCAAGAAACAAAGGGAAACTATCTACGAATAATACCCACAAGTTTGTGTCATTGCTAAGTTTGGTTGTGGATAAAGTTGATATGTTAACCACAGGTTTTGCTTGAACGTTCCCGAAACCATATTCATGATAGTTGTAAATATGGTTCATGTACATCCTACTAATTATACTACTTAAATTAGAACCTAAATATTTGTTATTATCTCAATTTGGAGATATTTTTTCTAATTCTTGTAACAAGTACTGAATATCTGATTTTCCTTAAAAATATGGTTATACAATATAAACTGAAGAAATTTATTATTTACTTCATCCAACAAGGCCTCACTTTCCATCATCCCCTAACCTATAGTCAACTTTTTACAACTTTTTCAACTTTTTTCTCAACCTTCTATATTACACTACCATAATGTTCTCACATTATATTCACTTTGTGATTTTTCTTCTTCCTCGTGCGATATCACCAATGCGATCCTTGCACCTACAATAATTTTAATCATGGTAGGACTAATTTTCATATTAAGTACACTTTTGCAACTTTATATCTCAACCTGTGATTTTACCCCATCATAATAGATTTACTTTGTTATTTTTCTTCTTCCCTAAGGAATATCATAAGTACAATCCTCACACCTACATGAATTTAAGAACATCAAGACACATCTTCAAAATAATTTCTAAATTGGGCATGATTATCATCAAAACCAATTCAATGGTTCGCTTTCTCATTTCCAAAGTTGATGATGGGTGAAACACATTAGGAAAAGAGTGCTAAATTTTATGCTTAAATAAAATATATTTCTTGATAAATGATGCACATCATGCAAATAATGAAATTATTCCTTTTCATGGTAATACCTTGGATGATATCAATGTTCCTTGGATATCTTATCAAAATTTACATTATTTGCATGAAGAAATTTATCAAAGTATCTTCACAGGATAAGAAAGAGAAAAACTACATCTGAAAATTTGTATTTGCAAAATGTGAAGAATGTTAATGTTTAGCCCAAATATTAGTTCTCTTTCATATGAAAATAATTTTATTTTAAAACAAGGAAAATACTTTAGTGGTTATCTGATATATAGTAAACACAATAAGGTATCTTATTCATTAAATTTCCTCAATATCACTACCAAAAAAATGTAAATGATAGATGGGTTCATATATAGACATCAATTATGGATTTATTGGAAATCCACTTGCTACCTTGATTCCTTTTTATGTCTTTTAATTTATGTATTTTCGAATCTATGAAGAGTTCGCTTGTAATACTCTATTAAGAGTTCACTTATAATATATTTGAGATGTACCAACATTTATTTATTTATTTATTTGAAATTTGGGACAAACTACAAATTACTAGTTTATATGAAGATTTTTTAAAGCTATTATTTTATATGATATTTGTGAAATCGATTTGGAAGTAAATGTCCAACCAATATTTCATTTTATTTTCTCTTTGAAATTTGGAACAAATTACTAGTTTATATGAACATTTTTTCAAGCAATTATTTTATTTGATATTTTTGAAGTCTATATTTATATGATATTTGTGAAATCTCTTTGGAAGAAGATGTACAACTTGTAAAAGTTTTAAAATAGATTCACATATGATTTATCTATGAACAACTCAATCAAGATGGGATTTCTACAAGAAATAGAGAAACAAAGGGAAGAAATCTATGAATACTATCCATGAATATGTTTTGTTGTTGAGTTTGTTTGACAAAATTGAAGTAGAACCTCAATATTTATTATTATCTCAATTTGGATATATGTTTTATAATCCTAAAAACTAGTGATGAATATTTGATTTTCTTTGAAAACTCTAGTAGATATTTTCAACTTGATTTTGAAGGCATTTGGAATTTATTTCAACCAACTTGGCCTTGATTTACATCATCTCATGATTTGTAGTCAATTCCTACAACCTTTTTCTCATCCTACTACCTTAATTGATAAACAATGTTCTACCATTTCTTATATTGGGATCCTCATCATCAGTATCACCCTTTGCCTTGTTTAGCCTTTGACTCTACCTCAATCCTCTAGGGATGTCAGTTAACACCACCCTATTTTGATGAACCTATCTAAACCAACATAGCTGAAGTAAAAATATTGCAAGTGATCACCTCGATAATGACATTATTTGTTCCCTCTAGATCATCCCCAACATGTGTAAAAGAGAATGTTGTAAAGTAGGACAAACCTCCTAATCTGGATTTAAATAGGAATGCAACAAATTACAGAGATAACCATAAAAATAGAGATGCAATGGAAATAATACTTCATTTCATTAATGTAAAATATTGAAATATGCTTACAAAAAGAAATGGAAATAAACCAGCTAGGGTGATGGTGGCTTATCTATGAGAAGAGATGTGGCGACTACATGTCTCTGAAATACCTTACAATGAGGCTCAAGGGCCTTTTTATTATTGAACAATAAGAGAAAAACCTAAACAACCAAAACCCTAACCCTAGGAGATGTAACACCAAGAATTTATGGGCCCCGTTGGGGTGAGTTGGATAGCCAACTTCCCGGGGTTGTGACTTGGTCATATTATATCCGTTCTACGTGCATGATAACTCGTTGGAAGATCTCTCTAAGGACTACGACAGAAAGATGATTTTAGATCACTAGCAATAGATTTCCAAAAAAAACGTTGTTTAGGGTCTCAAAACAACTCCAGAAGTTTAGGACCCGAAAAACTGCTAAAAATAGTGAATTGTGCTACAATTAAGAAAATTGAAAAACTGAAAGAAGCAATGTTGGGGGTCCAAGTGGAATTGGCTGGTAGCCACTAATATCCACCTGGATCACCTCCATATTTCACAACCTCTCATATTCATCCTTTAATTTAGTTATAATATATTCAACACTCAAATTCCATTGGACGACTTATGTCAATTCCTCAATCAACATTTCCATGTGTAGCCACCCAAAGAGAGGCCAACAAGAAGCATAACATGATCGCAGCTCATCAACTTCAAGGTTCACAGGATTTAGTTTTTGTAAGGAAAATAATACTAAGGTGCCATTCAACAACACCATTACAATTTCTTCCTTAAATTATACTATAGAAATGGAAGCTAAGATGTAAGTCTCTCTCACCTGCTCAAATCAATCCTTTAGTCGAATCGATTATCAAAATTCTTTACTTGTTCAAGATGGACTTGGCAGAAGCCATCAATTTATTCTAGTAAATACAACTTATCTGGCCAGATGAGTTTTGATCAGGAACTATAAGAGTCTCAATAGAACTCTGCACATCATCTACGAGGACCTTCTAGAAAGACTCAAATATTTTTTTTTTTAAGGTACTTAATGCCCTCAAAAATACTTTGGAAAATTAGAAAAGGATGTCTATGGGAGATGACAGGGTATTTCCTAATATTTTTTACTCATTTCGACCATCAAGTGGCAAACTTGGAAATTTTTTACATCCCTATATGTCATGTTTGCATAGTTAGATGAAATTTGATGTGGTAGGAAATCCAATAGCTTTAGTTCATGTCCAAATTGTTAGACCATCTATAATTAATTCTTAGTAGCCACCCTCTATGGGAGTGTGGTCAAAACAAGAATGTTCATTTCAGCAGATGGCTTCTAATAGAATTGAATTGACTGTGAGTCCTAGTTGTTAAAATTGGCAACCAGGGAAAAAATTCATGTGGGTCATCTTTGTTATAGACATATTTGGGCACTGCAACCCCAATCATATATGTCCATACACCAAGGGCTTCTAAGTACCTAAAAGTGTTGTTTCACACCCTAAAGGAACAAGGTCAGCTGATTACATCATCTCCCAAAAGTTCTCCATGGAAAATTGCTCAGAACTGGTCAAAATTGGACCATACAGACTGCTCAGTGCTAAGGGTGCCATGCATCTCATCTACAATGTTTCTATGTGCTTCACTTTGCGCTAAAAGGAAATCTAACACATGTTAGATTTTCTTTTACATAGCAGTGTTGTTAATATAGCACACATTAGACTTATTTAGTACTACAATGTTGTTATGTTCTTGTGTTTGTGCCAGAAGGAAATATAATATGTGTTTGATTTCTTTCAAATTAAAATGTGCTCATGTGTGTGTTGGAAGAAAATTTAACATAATCTAGAATTCTTATACTATACAATGTTGTTGTTGGCAACGTGCTTGTATTTGTGGTGGACATCAATCTAGCAGTTGCTAGATTTCTCACTATTGAATGTTTCTATGTGATTGAGTTTGCGCTAAAAGGAAATCTAACACATGTCAGATTTTCTTTTACATTTCAATGTTGTTAATCTAGCATAGATTAGACTTATTTAGTCCTAAAATGTTGTTATGTTTTTGTGTTTGTGCTAGAAGGAAATATAACATGTATTATATTTCTTTCAAATCTAATTTTGCTTGTGTTTGTGTTGGAAGAAAATATAACACAAGCCAGATTTCTTATACTCCACAATGTTGTTGTTGGCAACGTACTTATATTTGTGGTAGACATAAATCTAGCACTTGCTATATTTCTCACTCTACAAAGTTTCTATGTGCCTGAGTTTGTGCTCAAGCAAAATCTAACACATGTTAGATTTTATTTTACATTGCAATGTTGTTAATCTAGCACACATTATAATTATTTAGTCCTACATTGTTGTTATGTTGTTGTGTTTGTGCTTGAAGGAAATATAACGTGTGTTAGATTTCTTTCAAATTAAATTGTGCTTGTGTTTGTGTTGGAAGAAAATTTAACACAATCTAGTATTCTTCTACTCTACAATGTTGTTCTTGGCAACATGCTTGTATTTGTGGTAGACAGAAATATAGCATGTGTTAGATTTCTCACTCTACAATGTTTCTATGTGCTCAAGTTTGTGGTAAAAGGAAATCTAGCACATGTTAGATTTTATTTTACATTGCAATCTTGTTAATCTAGCCCACATTAGACTTATCTAGTCCTAAAATGTTGTTACGTTATTGTGTTTGCGCTAGAAAGAAATATGACATGTGTTAGATTCTTTCAAATTAAAATGTGCTTGTGTTTGTGTTGGAAGAAAATTTAACACAAGCTAGATTTCTTATACTCTACAATGTTGTTGTTTGCAACGTGCTTGTATTTGTGGTAGACATAAATCCTATATTTCTCACTCTACAATGTTTCTATGTGCTCGAGTTTCCGCTAAAAGGAAATATAACACATGTTAGATTTTATTTTACATTGTAATGTTGCTAAACTAGCACACATTAGACTTATTTAGTCCTAAAATGTTGTTATGTTTTTGTGTTTGTGCTAGAAGGAAATATAGCATGTGTTTGATTTTTTTCAAATTAAATTATGCTTGTGTTTGTGTTCAAAGAAAATTTAACACAATCTAGTATTCTTATACTATACAATGTTGTTATTGGCAACGTGCTTGTATTTTTGGTAGACATAAATCTAGCAGTTGTTAGATTTCTCACCCTACAATGTTTTTATGTGCTCAAGTGTGCTAAAAGGAAATATAACACATGTTAGATTTTATTTTAGATAGCAATGTTCTTAATCTAGCACACATTATACTTATTTAGTCCTAAAATTTTGTTACGTTATTGTGTTTGTGCTATAAGGAAATATAGCATGAGTTAGATTCTTTCAAATTAAAATGTGCTTGTGTTTGTGTTGGAAGAAAATTTAACACAAGCTAGATTTCTTATACTCTACAATGTTGTTGTTGGCAATGTGCTTATATTTGTGGTAGACATAAATATAGCACTTGCTAGATTTTTCAATCTACAATGTTTCTATGTGCTCGCGTTTGTGCTAAAAGGAAATCTAACACATGTTAGATTTTGTTTTACATTGCAGTGTTGTTAAACTAGCACACATTAGACTTATTTAGTCCTAAAATGTTGTTTTGTTCTTGTGTTTCTGCGAGAAGGAAATATAAAATGTGTTAGATTTATTTCAAATTTTAATGTGCTTGTTTTTTTGTTTGAAGAAGATTTAACACAAGTTAGAGTTATTATACTCTACAAAGTTGTTGTTGGCAATGTGTTGTATTTGTGGTAGACATAAATCTAGCACTTGCTAGAATTTGCAATCTACAATGTTTCTATGTGCTTGACTTTGCGCTAAAAGGAAATCTAACATATGTTAGATTTTCTTTTACATTGCAACGTTGTGAATATAGCACACATTAAACTTATTTAGTCCTACAATGTTGTTATGTTCTTGTGTTTGTGCCAGAAGGAAATATAACATGTGTTAGATTTCTTTCAAATTAAAATGTGCTCGTGTTTGTGTTGGAAGAAAATTTAACACAATCTAGAATTCTTATACTATACAATGTTGTTATTGGCAACATGCTTGCAATTGTGGTAGACATCAATCTAGCAATTGCTAGATTTCCCACTATCAAATGTTTCTATGTGATTGAGTTTTCACTAAAAGGAAATCTAACACATGTTAGATTTTGTTTTACATTGCAATGTTGTTAATCTAGCACACATTAGACTTATTTAGTCCTAAAATGTTGTTATGTTCTTGTGTTTGTGCTAGAAGGAAATATAACATGTATTATATTTCTTTCAAATTTAATTTTTCTTGCGTTTGTGTTGGAAGAAAATTTTACACAAGCGAGATTTCTTATACTCTACAATGTTGTTGTTGGCAACATACTTGCATTTGTGCTAGACATAAGTCTAGCACTTGCTAGATTTCTCACTCTACAATGTTTCTATGTTCTTGAGTTTGCCCTAAAAGTAAATCTAACAAATGTTAGAATTTATTTTACATTGCAATGTTGTTAATCTAGCACACATTAGACTTATATAGTCCTAAAATGTTGTTATGTTCTTGTGTTTGTGCTAGAATGAAATATAGCATGTGTTAGATTTCTTTCATATTTAAATGTGTTTGTTTTTGTGTTGGAAGAAAATTTAACACAAGCTAGATTTCTTATACTCTACAATGTTATTGTTGGCAACGAGCTTGTATTTGTGGTAGACATAAATCTATTAGTTGCTAGATTTCTCACTCTTGAATGTTTCTATCTGCTCAAGTTTGTGCTAAAAGGAAATCTAACACATGTTAGATTTTATTTTAAATTGCAATGTTGTTAATCTAGCACACATTAAACTTATTTAGTCCTATAATGTTCTTATGTTCTTGTGTATGCACTCAAAGGAAATATAACATTTGTTAAATTTCTTTCAAATTAAAATGTGCTTGTGTTTGTGTTGGGAGAAACTTTATTGCAATCTAGAATTCTTAAACTCTACAATGTTGTTGTTGGCAACGTGCTTGTATTTGTGGGAGACATAAATCTAACAATTGATAGACTTCTCACTCTACAAAGTTTCTATGTGCTCGAGTTTGCGATAAAATGAAATCTAACACATGTTTGTGCTAGAAGGAAATATAGGATGTGTTAGATTTCTTTCAAATTTAAATGTGCTTGTTTTTGTGTTGGAAGAAAACTGAAAACAAGTTAAATTTCTTATACTGTACAATGTTGTTGTTGGCAACGTGCTTGTATTTGTGGTACATAAATCTAGTAGTTACTAGATTTCTCACTCTTGAATGTTTCTATGTGCTTGAGTTTGTGCTAAAAGGAAATCTAACACATGTTAGAATTTCTTTTATATCGCAATGTTGTTAATCTAGCACACATTAGACTTATTTAGTCCTACAATGTTGTTATGTTCTTGTGTTTATATTTCTTTCAAATTTAATGTGCTTGTGTTTGTGTTGGAAGAAAATTTAACACAAGCCAGATTTCTTATACTCTACAATGTTGTTGTTGGCAACGTGCTTGTATTTGTGGTAGACATAAATCTAGCAGTTGCTAGATTTCTCACTCTACAATGTTTATATGTGCTTGAGTTTTCACTAAAAGGAAATCTAACACATGTTAGATTTTCTTTTACATTGCAATGTTGTTAATCTAGCACACATTAGACTTATTTAGTCCTAAAATGTTGTTATGTTCTTGTGTATGTGCTAGAAGGAAATATAACGTGTTATATTTCTTTCAAATTTAATTTTGCTTGTGTTTGTGTTGGAAGAAAATTTAACACAAGCCAGATTTCTTATACTCTACAATGTTTTTATTGGCAACGTGCTTGTATTTGTGGTAGACCTAAATCTAGCACTTGCTAGATTTCTCACTCTACAATGTTTTTATGTTCTTGAGTTTGTGCTAAAAGTAAATCTAACACATGTTAGCTTTTCTTTTACATTGAAATGTTGTTAATCTAGCACACATTAGACTTATTTAGTCCTAAAATGTTGTTAGGTTCTTGTGTTTGTGCTAGAAGGAAATATAGCATGTGTTAGATTTCTTTCAAATTTAAATGTGCTTGTGTTTGTGTTGGAAGAAAATTTAACACAAGCTAGATTTCTTATAATCTACAATGTTGTTGTCAGCAACATGCTCTTATTTGTGGTAGACATAAATCTAGCACTTGTTTTATTTCTCACTCTACAATGTTTCTATGTGCTTGAGTTTGCGCTGAAAGAAAATCTAACACATGTTAGATTTTTTTTTTTTAAATTGCAATGTTGTTAATCTAGTACACAATAAACTTATTTATTCTTACAGTGTTGTTATGTTCTTGTGTTTGCGCTCAAAGGAAATATAACATGTGTTAAATTTCTTTAAAATTAAAATGTGTTTGTGTTTGTGTTGGAAGAAAATTTAACATATTCTAGAATTCTTATACTCTACAACGTTGTTGTTGGCAACGTGCTTGTATTTGTGGTAGACATAAATCTAGCACTTGATAGATTTCTCACTATACAATGTTTCTATGTGCTTGAGTTTGCGCTAAAATGAAATTTAATACATGTTAGATTTTATTTTACAATGCAATGTTGTTAATGCTAACATTTTTCTGTTTAGGCTAAAAGAAAATCTAGCTTGTGCTAGATTTTTTTGACATGTAGTATTGTCATTGGAAATATTTATATGTTTGTGTTATAAGTAAATGTAATTCTGAGTAAATTTTTCTCACCCTACAATGTTGTTATGTGATTATTTTCTCATTAGAAGGAAATATACTATACGTTATATTTCTTTCACCTTGTAATGTTGTTAGTTGCAACATTCTTGTGTTTTTTATAGGAGGAAATCTTTGTACACTATCCCATTCTTAGACCACATATTCTATATGAAGGACCTTCTAATCATTTCAGGGTTTAACATTTTTTATATTGTAACAATAGTCTATGTAGGCATGGACTAAAGCCTCATAGTCTCTAAAAGGCAAGGTCAAATGTCCCAGGAAATACTATTATTGCAATGATTTTATTGATATTGTGTTTATGTTTTTGCTTTACAATACAATGTTGTTGTTGGTAATCTTCTTGTATGCGATAGAATATAGTCTAGCATGGGTTACATTTCCTTTGCCTTGCAATATTTTTAATGACAATATGTTTTTGCTTGTGGTAGAAGGAAATCTAACTTGTGCTATATTTATTTTGTTTTGCAATGTTTTTCTTGGAAATATGAATGTGTTCGTGCTAAAAATAATTCTAGCACGTGCTAGATTTCTTTCACCTTACAATGTTTTTTTGACAATATCCATGGATTTGTAATAGAAATAAATCGAGGATGTAAATATTTCTTTTGCTTTGCAAGATTCTTGTTGGCAATATGCTTTTGTTCATGTTAGAAGTAATTCTATCACATTCTCTATTTCTTTCACCTTTCAAAGTTGCTATGTGTTTGTCTTTGTGCTAGAAGAAGATCTAGAAGAAAATCTAATGATCACCATAGTTAATGTTCTTCCATTGTGTTTTGCCATTATTTTATCTAAAGAAAACTAAGAATATACATGATTATAAGAGATAAATTTTGTGTATATATGTTGTTGTTTTAGTCTATACAATTGTTTTTATTTATTCACAATGTAATGTATTTTGGAAATTTTCTTATGCTTGTGCTAGAAGGATACCTAGTAGATGTTTGATTTCCTATATTCACGATTAAAAGAACATAAAAATTATTTGGGGGTGCCCTTTTTATAACCTTGATTAGTTATTATTGTGAGTTATACACTTGTTATTGTTCTTGTTCATTTTGTTACACATATAATTATGCGAATAGTTATAGTATTTATAAATTCATTTTTTCTTCAATAATCCGAAACTATGATAACAATTTTTTAGTTTATTTTTAGATACCGTGGACTATGAAGCTAGTGAGAATTCAAGGGAAGCATCCAAGGAAAAAGGAAGTTCAAGAAACACGACACCAAATTCTTTAAATGGTATGAAAATACTAATTTATACTTTGTTAAAATTGTTAGACATTGTGTTAATAACTGCTTGTTGATTAATAAAACCCATGGAAATAGCCTTAGGATTTGGATTTTAATGAGGACAACCCATACTAACATGGGTATTTTTTTCCAAGAAATTTTAACTATGTGATAACATTTGGTGTCATATACTAAACTTGCATAACATATGTACTCATTTATTATTGTGCGTGTAAATGGAAATCGTGTATTATAAGGTTGTTTAATACTATTTGTTATTTCATGTCTTCCATTATATTTTTCTTTCTAGAAACTGTAGAAACTGGTGGGCGTGAAATTTGAAGTAAAGTAGCAAAGACAAAAAGAAAAACAAGTGATATACAAATGATGCCCCATTCAACTGGTATGGTGGTTTTATATTTTATGTACTCTTTTAGAAATGGTTGGATTAGGTGGTTTCGTTTCTTAGCAGTTTTACCCAGGTGATAACGTTAAGTGTCATATAGTAAACTTGCATAGCATATGTACTAGAAATTGTGGAATCTGGTGTGCATGAAATTCAAAGTAAGGTAGTGAAGAAAAACAAAGAAAAGTGATATACAAACATTGCCTCCTTCAACTGGTATGGTGGTTTTACATATTTTATGTACACTCTCTTATAAATGGTTAGATTAGGTGGTTTTTCAGTATTTATAAGAACATTTTGTGACAATATTTTAAATTATATTCTCATTTTGATTAATGTGAATATTTTTTTGCTATTATTTGCAGAATTGGTTGGCCCAAAAGCAAATGAAATGTTACAACCATCACTTAAGAAAAAGAAAAGTTATTCAAATCAAAAGGCAATATCAATAACACCTTGTACTTCTACTTTTGAAATGATTAAAAAATACAATACATATAATAAATATGAGTTCGTGCAAGAATGGTACATCCAAATAGAAACTCCCATGAATATGTTTCCTGATATGTACCTATTTGGATCAATAGACGGAAACGAACCAGAGATATTAGGGATAATAATTAATTTCTATGCTTGCAATGAAAATGGCATTGACTTTCAAGTGGAAATGATTAAAGAAAATGAGGTAAAATTAATTTCATGTCAAGTGGAATATACAAATTTTAGACCAAATTTGATTGAAGCTTCAAGTACTGATTCAACAAATATGATAAAAAATTCAATGTTCAAGTTAGATAACTTTGAGAGCTTCTCTAAATCTGGACTAAATAGTTGTATAGATATTTTAAAACGCATCACCGCCATTCTAAGGTATTGCTATGTAAGAAATAAAAAAACATCATATGTACTTCTTCATTACAACAAAAAGGTAAAGTTCTTGATAAAATACCAAATGATAAAATTGATTCTCAATTACTTGCTTTGAGAAGAGTATATTTATTTGATTTGGAGGAGAACATAAAATAAAGTTATTTCAAGCCCACTACAGAATTTCAAAAAACTAGGGAAGTTGAATTTGAGACAACTAACCTTGCAAATCAACATGATGAGATTCATGAAGACTTCAAGCATTGCTAGCTATTTTCAAACTCCTTTAATAAAAAAGTGGTTGTTGGAAGATGTAAAGAAGCCCATAAAGTGTTCAAATTAAGATCACGAGATGATTTAAATGTTCAAGTATTAGTGAAATCATTCCTAGAAAAATTTCAAACCTCATTCGTTGATGCTCTTCTGATTCCATTTGACATCAATGAGCCTGATCCATTGGTCAACTCTATCAAAATTATAAATGAGACATATCTAAATTCTAAGAATATCAATTTTTGGATAGTTTATGGTCAACATACCATTCAAGAAATGAAAGAAATTTTAACAAATCCTAAATATAATGTATCGACATAAGAGAAAAAAATTATAAAAAATGTAATGCTCGATTCTTGCATCCATTAATTGAACCCACTGAGGTGATTTGCATTTGTTGTCAATTAAATTCTACAAATAAGGTATTCTTCAAAACTCCATTTATTGATTATGTGCACTCGGCAAGACATTTCTTAATTGACAATGACAAATTAAAGAAAAGGAGGATTGGATGTTCTAAGACGGCTGAAGACAAGGTATGTAATTTTAATTATTTTTACAATTAACATTTTATTATTGTATCTACTTTTATTGTAGATAAATGACTAAAGCTGATAATATAAGTCATATTTTCTGATATTTATAATGATTTCTCATTAGATTATAACACCTTATTTAGTTTCATATTTACATTGAATTCTTATTAGTTTATATTTATTATTTTATTAGGTTGATGATGAAATGTTGTGCTCATTCTTCGATTGTCCAATTACAAATTTTTTGATAAAAAAAATCTCTTATATCTTGATGAACCTATTTGGGATAAATGGGAAACTATTTTTAACTGTCACCAACTAGGCACATTAAAGTGTTCTCCAAGCCAACCTGATTTTGAGAACTACAAGAGAAACAATCTACACAGCTTGATAGCGGTAGTCTTCGGCCCCTTCAGGGATTAACCATGGAAGAAATTGCTTCAGTAGTAGATAAGCTATTGGATGGAACCATATGGTTTTCTATTCAAATTAATCATCCAGCAAATGCCATAAAATTAAAAGATTATTGTTCTAAATTGAAAACCAACAGAACAATATTAGATGCAAAGGTTACGTATTGTCAAAGTCATGAACAAAACTTGAATGAGATGACTCTTACCACATTCAACGTTCTTGAGCATTACGAAATTAATGATATCATATTTACCAATTTTTGCAACATGGTCGAGAGGTCTACTCATGTCAAAGGAACATGTAATACAAAGATAGAGTCCCTTTCTCAGCAAGCACGTGGAGTCCTTGACAGAATGATAAATGGATCAACAAGTGTTCAACAAGCTGATAAAATTTTTGAATTTGGTTGTCATTTTGGGGGCCCTTATCTTTTTTCAACACTTTTGCACTCTTTTCCATGGCAGTTGCAACCAGTTTTACACACTGACCTTGTTGTTTTGGATACAAGGGCTTTGAAAAAAGAACAATTCGACAAGGGATATTATATTGAATTTTTTCGATTTCTTATTGAAAAAAAATGATTTGAATGACTTTACTACAGTTCTCTTAGTATAACTTTGGTTTTGTAATGATGTACGCTAGTATTTAGAAATTTCATAAAGAACTCCAAGTTCAACTATAAAATGACTAGTGGCATTTATGCATATAAGTCCCAAAACAATTATAGTTATGATATAGTTCTTAGTATACATTTCTATACTTCAAAATAAACAATTTTGGAGGCTATAAAATACTCTCACACATTTGAAGACACATCTGATGAAAATGAGAGAAATTATGATTTTTGGATGGATTTAGTGGAAAAACACCAACAATGTAGTGATGAAAAAGTGGTTATTTCTCTTTATGCGGGGAAAAATTTAATCAAGGCTTGTTGTACATATGGAAGAAGAATTTCATGTGTTGTGCAAATAGAGTCACAAAGGGCAATCATGTTAAATAATTACAAATCTTTTCAACTATCAAATCCAGTATCCATTAACTTCTTGGAAAATTTAGGTACTACAATTCATTTATTTATTTTCTTATAATACTTTGGATACTATTTTTTTCATATTTCTTAGTTGTCAAAGTGTTTACTAAAATGACTAATGATGGAGATTCTAAAATAGAGAATGATGAAAGTGGGAAGAAACAAATTAATCAACATAGTGCTTATGTTGTTGAAAAAAGTATGGAGATGGAAACATGAGGAGAAGGAGGAGAGGATGAAGTTATCATACCAGGTACATAATTTGTTTGGTTTTTTCTCTTAATAATTTTTCAATTTATTTAATTTCCATATTTATAACATTTTTGGATGACTATTATAGGGAATTATGAGATGAATGAAATTAATCAAGACAATGACCATGGAACGATGGAGATAGAAATGGGTATTAATCATTGTAACTCTATTTTATTTTATTTTATTTTCTAAATTATTATTTTTTTTATTGTGATTCATGTCCATTTCATATGTTGATTATAGTTGGAAATAAAGAGAATGAATATAATGACCAAGGTACTGTCCCACAAAACTATAATGAAGAACAAAATATAACATTAGGTACTTATAATTTGTCCACTTGTTTTCCTTGTTATTTAATGATTCTATTCATTTTCACAATTCAAAATATTTTATATGTTTAATTTGGAAACAAATAAGGCTAACCAAGATGATGATGAGGTGCAACGTTACAAATATGAAGATAATGTCATATCAGATACTTATAACTTGTCTTCTTGTTTATCTTATTATTCTTCAAACTCAAATGCTTGTAACTACCATAACGTTGTATATTTTTATTATAGGAACAAATAAAAAGGATAAAATTAACAATCAAAATAATGTTAAAGGTGTGTGTGTGTGTGTGTGTGTTCCTTTTTAAAGGTTGCATTACTAATGTTTTTCTTGGTATTGGTATGTGATTGAAGGTTTAATAAGACTTACAATTGGTATTTGATTGAAGGTTTAATATGTTTACTCCATATCCTGTCAAGATGATAAAAGAACATATTGTTTCATCTATAAATAGTGAAAAAACCACTCAAGGTAAGTGTATCGTTTCAACAATTTTTTTAGTAATTTTCGTAACATGAATAAAATGATTTGACTATATTATTTTCCATTGTGTCGCAGCCAAAATAACTGAAAATAAACTTGTTATTTTTGAACTAAAGGACATTTTTTATCATAGCATTGATGATGAAGCAACAAAAAAAGGGCATATTGAGAAAATAGGAGCTGATGTTGATTACACAGTAGAGAAAGAATTATTTTGGATTCATCCACATGCAAAATCATTTTTTGAAATGTGTTTCAAAAATGAATCTCTTGACATTGCAATTTGGACGACAACTTTGAAACAAAGCACAACAAGATTTCTAAAAAGGTTGGTTTCAGAAACATTACAAGACAAACTTGTGTTTAAGTGGACAGCTTCAGACTATAAGCCACAAAAGGGACATAAGGTCATTGACAATCCAACAAAAGTGATACACACTAAATCATTGAAAAAAGTGTGGGAAATGCATACCCAATATGATGCAACCAATACTATTATAGTTTATTGTCTAATTGAGAGAGTGAAAGAGAATCCAAAAGAAAATGTGATTCTTTCCCTTCCATTCATTGGAGAAAATGAAGGGGATAATTGGTTGATCAATGAGCTACAGAGAATATTGCATAAACTGAACAAGGCTACGGATGTGCGAGCTATTTTGAAGGATGTTCAATTACATTTAGAAGTACCTTAAGATTACATATGTCTATACCATGCTATTATATGTATGACATCATGAATTATTACTTTTATTTCACAACACTAATAAAAGAATTGTTGATTTGGTTTGTCATTACTAAAAATAAAATATCGTTATCTTCTTTATTTTTAGTGAGATGAATGGTCATTTAATGTTTTCATATCAAAATTTCCCATGCTATATTTTTTGTTTTACAATGGATTACATTGTATGTAAAGTTAATAGAAAACTAGTCTATTTGTTTTAATTAGATCATTACAATTATTTGCTTTAAATGTGGTTTAAGTTATCGTTATAGCTCTTAGAAATTAGTAATGTGAAGGATGACCCATTGCATTCTTATAACCCTCTTTATTCCATATAAGTTGAAAAACTATATTAAGTTGTATGTAGCACCAACAATAAACATGCATTTTGTACTAAAAGAAGCACAAAAAAAAACTAAGGTAGAAACTCTATAAATTAACATATAATTAATTAGGTTTGAAATCTAAAAATTGTATTATACTGTATGTGAAAATTAATATAAAATTAGTTTGTTTACTTGCACTAGACTATTGTAATTATATTTTTCAATTGTAGATACATAAATCATTATAAATTTTAAAATCAATGATTTAAATGGTGGACTAATGCATTCTTATAATACTTTTATTCCATACAAATTAAATAAAGGTATTAGGTTGTATGTATAAAGTAAACATATTATTTGTTTGTTCATTTTAATGGAGAAATTGTATTTGTATTTTGTGATACTTTGAACTCATTGTAAAATTACCTTCACATACAAATGGAAATAGTTCATAATAAATATTAACATCATTTTTAAAATGATAGGTTTTTATGTCCTTAAGCAATGAAGTGTGAAGTGGACATATGTTAATATCATACATGTGGTTGCAGTGCAAATGTAGATGGGAATTACTACAAGTCAAAAGATGTTGTTGATATTCGAAATGGAAGGAGTATTCTTCCAATCATACACAAAAGATGAACAAGATTTTCATATTCAAAGAGAAATAGATTGGCAATTTGGTGATAGGTCTTATTTTTTTAAGGCCTTTTCAGTTAGAATTATTAAAATATTGCTTAACAAATTATGATGTTGCAATATGGACATTAAATCTCACTGACAAGTACATCCGAAAAGTATTTGAAAAATCAAATATTATATAGAGGACTTTAAATTTGCAAGGGATAGATCTCATTGTCATTTACAAACAAAATTGGAAGTAGGGAGAACAAGACAATTTTATGAGGAAAAGTTTATTGATGTGTGGTCACAATATGGAGATAATTATGAAGAATCAAATGTATTGCTAATAGATATAGAAAATTATACTTCTCAATTCATGGGATATAAATAAAAACACATCTTGATAAAATCGTATACAGGAAAAGAGAAAGATACGTGTCTTATGCAAGTTTTATTCCCCTTTCTTAAGACACTTCATCGTATCAAACAAAAACATGAGTACATTCGAATTTTAAATAGAACATGTACTTCATTGTAGTTCATGGGGATAATTTCTTTTATAAGTTTGTTGAAAAGTACATTCCAATTTTTCAATACATTTTGGACATAGTTTTTATTGAATCAATTTGTATGATTTTATATTTTTTGAAATATATGGGAATTGCCAATTATATTAATATGTATATTTCTTAGTATTTATAAATATTTTTGCAATGACTGTTGTATCGATTTTTTTCTAAGATGTGTGTGTGTGCATGCATGTGTTCTTAAATGATTTGTTTTCCATTCAAATTATCCCACATGAACCATCGAGGCATGTTATTTTTAATGACTTATGTTTAATTATATGTATCAATAATCGTATATAAATGTGAAATATAAGTTTTGAAATAGAACTCCTTGTAAATGAAGGTGTTATTATTACTAAAGAAATTATAATAATTTACTTGATAAATGTTATGTGCATTATTCACTATTCACAATGCATTATTCACTATTAAGGCTAATGAGAAATGTGTCATAGGTAAATGATTTGATCTTTTTGAACCATAATATATGTGATTTCTCAATTGATAGTTTTCATAAATTTATATGCTTAAATAAATTAATGGTTGTAACTGCAATCATATGATATTGAAAATCAACAATGCACAAAGTCAGTTATTCATTGTTTACATATAAAATGCACTAATATGAGTGCATAAATGTGATATGTAATTTTTTAGATAAAAATATATTGTAAATAATTTTGCATTTCTTAAAAAAACATATATATGAGGATAATGATTTATAAGTGGATTATCAATGTTTGATTAGATACTATCATGGATGAATTATGTCATTGAACGTTTTGAACCGTAAGGCATTTAATTTCATTATTTAAAGTCATTTTTTTGTAAATTTTTCTTTTAAATAAACTCAAATCATATCACTTGAGCTCTAATTATATTATTGACTTGTACTTAGTTATGTCCATTAATATAAGTGTATAAATGTGACTTATAATAGCCATATACTATGATGCATTTTTTCGAAAAATAAGTTTTAATTTCTTGATAATAAGTATTAAGTTGACTATTTAGGCTAATGGGTTATGACTCATAAGCAAATACTACTCGTTAAATTGTAGGGCATTCAATTTTTAACCCATATTTTTTTTTCATATATTCTTGAATCAACTATTTGTACATGCAATCATCTCATCTCATTTAATTTAATAAGGGATCCATTTATTGACTTTTATTTGTCTATCACGTAATGTATTAAGACTGTATTAATCTCATATTGTATTGTTTTGAAATAAAACTCTATGAAAAACAAAATTCTCTTCTTAATAAAACATGGAATAATTAATTAACTATGTGTTAAGTGGACCATCTAGACTTATTAAAAAGATGGCTAAAAAATGGTTGTATTTAAACTTTTTGCACCATAAGACATTGATTTTCCAATCGATATTAGCATTTTGTCATTTTCAATTCTCAAATGGTTTAAATAATTTCATAGATTCCAATATGACTTGAAGAATTCTATTTGGCTATATGCATTGATAGAAGTTCATAAATGTGATGCAATTTTTAAATGTAACTCTTAATGTCAGTAAATCTCTCTCTCTCTCTCTCTCTCTCTCTCTCTCTCTCTCTC
>APFE030320917.1:33956-52422 GCA_000404065.3 Pinus taeda
AAGCTTGTGAGGAGAGATGACCATCCTTTCTTGTTTCATTTGGAAGTGGGTGAGCTTGTCAAAGTAGAGGAAAACTCTTGCTGGACCCTGGGAGGAACTTGCACAACACCAAGGCTCAGGTTGTAATGGTTTCTTTTGTTTCCTTAATTCAAATAAGTCCATTCTTCTCAATGATTTGTTGTTAATGAATTGTTTCATATACTCCTTGGTCTATATGTTGAATATGTTTTGTTTTATGAGATACTCAGGTGTTATGTAATCGTTTGATTGTTAGTGTATGCAGGTTTCGAAGTGAAGGAGGAGCTCATCTGGATCGACGAGTCTAGACTACTACAACAGCGTTGGACTTCAGGTAGGATCGAAAAACACTTGGTTTCTCATATGATAATGCATGTTTAGAGAAGGATTGCTCTTAATTGTCTTGTTTGTCACTAGAGAGTCTTAGAATCCTAGGGAGGTTAGTTTTGTCAGCAAAAATAACTCTTTCCGCATGACACCACCCATCCACAATGAGATTTACCCAGTCTTGTTCTCGCGTTGTTATCTTGTAGATGCAGTCAAAATCATCATCACTTTCATAATCGTGCACTGGCTCCATATAGCGCAATCCTTCAGCAGGGTCTAGGGGTATAATTACACATAGTGATTCTTCTCAAAAATCATCTTGCGCTTCTTCAGATTAATCACCCCATTCATGTTAGTGGCCCAATCAATTCCTAAGAGCACGAGGTATGGATTGATGTCATCAACAATCTCTATTACTTCAAAGTCGGCCAGCACGCTCACTCCCTCAATATCCATAGTTATTCCCTCCAATCACCCCATGGGTATTATTTTCTATTGGTTCGCCATTCTTAACTGAATTGGAGACCACTGTAGCAAAAGTCTCCCCATTCTCTCCCATGTCTATTTTGGAAAAACATTTGCATCCAATGCTAAATCCAGGATGACTTGATCCTTCTCATATTCTCTGATCTGCATGGTTAGTCTCATCTCTCTTCTCGTCCTTGTTTTATGTTTTTCGATCTTCTTGACTACGTGCAGTTCTCCTGGCATAGTCCCAATGCATCTGTTGATGAGTTCTTGTAACCCTTTCACCACCTTACTATCACGTAGTATCTTCATACATGTTTCTAGGAATGTTGTGAGCATAGATGGGTCCATATTTGGCTCTGGTTTATCTTTGCTTCCTAAAGTGGAGGCATCAACAAATCTCTTCTTAGCTTCCATGAAGGTTTCTCAACTACACTCCAAATCAAACTCCGTTTCTTTTGTCGAAGCTTTGAGAACCCAAGTACTATCTTCTGGTTGTTTTCCTTTATCATCTCCCTTCGCGATTCCACTTCGGAGCACAATGTTCACGTTTGGATCTTCTGCATGTGGCTCAAACCTCATCATCTATAGGTTTTGAGTCAAGGGAGGTGGTAGCTCTCCTTTGTCGTGTATCCTAGCTATCAGTGTAGGACAATCTTCTATCTCATGATCAAACAAGGTGCAATACAAACACGATGGGCACATTGGATTCGTGCAATCATGGGAATAATGTCCTGGCCCTCCACAACTATAGCATATCAACTGTTTGCGACCTCTTCCAAGTCCTCCTCTGCCTCGGCTTCGTTTGCACCCCTGAAATCCTATTCGCGCCATTCTTGTAGTCTGGTCAAGGGGATACATTTCGCCCTGAACTTTATAGATTGGATTTTTATCCATCATTAACTCATAGCTTCTACAAGTGCACTCATCATGTCCCACTGACCTACAAAAGTTGCAGAACAATTATTGCGAATTTTGTGTATACTTTTGTAACAAGTGACAATTGTCCATGGCATGTTTTCCAGCTATTAGACAAATTGCGCACCACAAAGTAGGCACTGCGCTAGGTCCTGCTTGCACCTTCAGCCTTAAAGGCATTGATCCTCCTCCTATGAGGTAATTTGTTAAAACCAAGAAGTGGTCCTTCTCATGACCTTGACCCTTTCATTTTACACACCATACCTCTTCACGCACTTCTGGCTGAGTTGTCCTATCCTGTTTCAGACTCTACATCTCAAGGCATAAATTCTTCAACTGCACATGGATCTGCTGAACTCCTAAGTTAGGATCCTACATCAGGGTCTCATGTAGCCTCATAGAAATCTCTAAGTTCTCCACTTGAGTCGACATATTCTGCTGCGATAGTGCACTCCTTAAATGTGGCATTAGTGAAGCTACAAACCACTCACGATGTTTTCCATCCCTCAGATTCATATTAGCTTCGTGAATCATACATTTCAGACTTTGATCTAGCTCCCAAGGAGTCTCACCTAGTAGCATCGTGATATCTTTGAATCCAATGATCAACTGTGCTTCAGACTTCAGCCTGCTAAATTCTCTATTTAGTGCTACTTGGATATCTGCAATTCTCGCATTTGAATTATCATTGGAGTGCTTAATATACCAGGTGCACGCGTGGTCCTGTAGAGTGCTAACCAGTGTTGCTTTCTTTATATTATCATCTGTAACTCCTTTTGATTCCCATACAACCCTTACCATGCACCAGAATTGGTCTGGATCCTCATTTCCCAATCCTTTGAACACAAGCAATTTCACTGTGCTTGCCATATTGACTTGCGGTGGTGGTGGAGGTGGTACAGGTGAAGATGGAGGTGATGGTGGTGAATCTAGCAGTGGTGTGGGTGGAGGTGGTATTCGCGGAATTATTTTCCTTATCAGATGGATTTCACTTCGTGGTGAGACCTTTGTGAGCTCTTCCTCGTCCCCTTGTAGAGTTGAAATTAAGGGGCTAATTTATAACCCTCAAGATTTTCCACTTCATATAGCCCCAAACATCAAGGTAATTGCATAACCATCTTTTCGCACAATAGCATTTTAATCCAAATATTTAAAGAATTTACGTACTTACCTCGTGATCCTTTGAGAAAGTGTCACTCTGCTTCACTATAACTGACTAAGGTGTCGACCGCGAACTTAGTAATGAATCCTCCTATAATCCAATCGATCCAGTGATCAAAGGCGCATGCGATATTATCCTTTGATGCTTCCAATATTCGCACTAACTCTGGGGTCCAAACAATAGGACTGTCAAGTTTTCGCCTTCTTTGGCTATCTGCTAGCTTCGCAATCCAATAGTATAGCTAAATAGGGAAAGACGCGAAGAAGATTTCATGGATCTCCATGTATAGGTAGCAGTCTAATCACTCTTCTTTTGATAGTCATGGATTCTTGTTCTATTGCGTTGTGAACTCGTGAATTCTTCTATCCAACCAACCTTCAATTTCCTTCTTAGTTGGATTCCAATGATACGACATCAGACATCTCTATGTAAATTCTGGTCCTGGCAACATAACTATTTGTTGGATTATGGGGGCCTGACCAAGGTTCAGAGTTATTTAGCCAAATAAATGCCTACACTACTTTCCCTTTCGGCATTAGCTCACGAAGCGCGGACTGAAGTCTCACCCGAAGCAGTATGGGGGGATGTTGGAACCAAGTTTCCACACCCTCAAGATGTCTAAGAAGTCAATTTAGTCCAACTAGATCTGTCTCTGCACAGGTCGTTTCATGCACTATTCCAACCTTCAATTCCTTCACAATCTATTATAATCGTCTTTCTCACAACCCTAACCAGGGGCTAAGATGCTTTCATGTTGTGAGGGTAGCGAACTGCACTATTTCCCCAAACTAAACCATGTATCTTACTTATCTTCTTAACAGATCTTAGTTAACTTCATGTAAATAGATATTCTATCTTGCATTCACTTAATCAATAAAATTATACACATTCATGCATCATATAAGTATTAGAAGTGAATTTCATACCCAAGATAACATACGCATAAAAAAGGAAATAAATACACATAATTGATAGGAAACTTCTCTTTATTAATACTTCCAACTGTTAAAGACTCGACTCGCCCTATGCACTCAGCTGTAGGGGTATGTGCACTTAGTTGCGAACTACTAGGCCTCTGCACACTTAGCTGCAAAGCCTTCTCCTACTCTACAACCCAAAACTAGACTTTGATCCACAGATCTATCTCACATACATCATATGTTCATCATTTCTTATTCATTCCTCTCTTAACTACTTAGAGCCTCGCTCTATTTATACAATTCCATGGTCCACAAACCATGGGTAGATCTCTACAACCGACATTATAATAACAAAAATAAGGGTGGACAACACTATGACTCTTTTACAAACTACGTGCTTCGCGCCTAAAAAATGCGGAGTCTTTACTTCAAAATTACAATATTTGATCAAAATCTAAGCTCTAAGACCCAAAACTTCCCTTGGGGGATCCTATGCCCAACATAGATGAACATTAAGTAATCAAGAAAAAATCATAGATAAAGATACAAAGATACACAGTAATGGAGAACCAAAAAAAGCACACAAATATATTCTTTATTATATCTCAAACCGGAATTGTTACATTGTTATGCAGATAGACATATATATAGACTGTCGAGACAATTATACTAGTATTTCATTAGTTATTATTTCAATACATTACAAAATTATCGACTTGTCTTAGGCTAGTCTGCTGAGCCGAATAGCTCCCCCAACAATGAATCTCAATCTTATGCAACACATTTCAAGAAAAGTACAGGAAGAAAGAAGTTTGTCTTTCAAAGAAAAAATGAGGAAGAAGAAATGAAGGAAGAAGACCTAAAGAGAGAAGTTTTTCTCTTCAAGGAAAGAGATACATGTCAAAGGTTCAATGCCATCATTTTCATAAATTTGGTCACTATAGAGGTGATTGACTTAAAATATCAAATGATAGAAAAAGGAAGGGAAAACAACATGCTACCACAACATACTTGGATGAAACTACAAAGAATCCTAAGAATGAAGATTCAAGTAATAAATAATTCTTCTATTTTTATGCTCTTACTAGTTATGCTACAAATAGTGAAGAATTTTGGCTATTATATAGTGGTGCCTTAAGGAATATGACAAGATATCGAAACAACCTCACAAGTATAATAGAAAGAAGATTATCACAAAAGGTAGAACTTGGAGACAATAATAGTTATGTAGTCAAAGGCATTGGGAAAACATCCATTGAGCTAGAATCAGGTGATAATGTTCATCTTAGCAACATGTTATGTGTACCATGTTTGTAGTATTTGGTTTTAATTTTATGCTTGTAAGATAAAGGAGATAGAGTACCATTTGTTGATGGGAAATTTCTTGTTTGGCCCAAAGGTTGTATTATAGGTTTTGCTAGACTGATTGGAGTTCGTGAAGGAAGGTTTTATAGAATTTTGAAACAACCTACTCAAGCACTTGTACATAATTATGTTAATCCATATGAACTTTTGCATAGAATATTTTCTCACCTTCACTATAGAGATTTTTCATCCTTAAAGTAGATGTTTTCAGGTGTTCTAGAGTTTCATGTAGAACATAGAGTATGTAAAGGATGTGCACTTAGGAAGAATGTCAAGAAGCATTTTCCAAGTAGTGAAAGTAGATCTAAGGAATCTTAGATCTAGTCCATTCTAATGTATGTGGTCTAATGCCAGTAAAATATATTAGGGGATATTTATATTATGTGACCTTTATTGAAGACTTCTCTTGAAGGACATGGAGTAACTTCATGAAGATGAAAGGTGAATTCTTTGACAAGTTCCAGGAATTGAAGGTTGAAGTAGAAAAATTGAAAGGAAAGAATATTACGATCTTGAGATCTGATAATGGAGGATAATACACCTCCAAAGAGCTCATTTCCTTTTGTAAATAAGTTGGGATTAAGAGGGATTCAATAGCCCCTTATAATCCATAATACAATGGAGTTGATGAAAGAAAGAATAGTTCTATTGAATCATATTTGAAGGAAATTATGCATGGTCAAGGCCGGTATATTTTTCTATGGAGTGAAGCATCTATGGTAGTCATCCACATTCAAAATAGAAGTCCTCATAGAATTTTGGAAGACAAGACTCTTGACTCAAGCATTCATCGGACATAAACCTGAAGTTGTTCATTTGAGAATATTTGGTTGTCCTATTTATATTCATGTACCTGAAGATAAGAGAAGGAAGTTAGAGCCTTCAAGAAAGAAAGGAATATTGTTGGGTCCCTATAATACTAGTGATTACCCCATTACTATTGTAGTTGCATCCCTTATTAATATTTTTGTGCCCCTATTGTCCCCATATTGTTATTATTGTGCCCCATAGAATACCTCTATTTTTATTTTTGTGGCTTTATATTATTATTGTTAGGTCAGCTGGGTTATATTGTGACTCCTTAGACTCCTATATATAGAAAGGAGGTTTTGTCATTTGTATCATCCAAGAATTGTTCATTTATGTAATGTAAAGGAGGTTGACCCCTCGAAGAGGCTAAATTCTAAGGCGTGGATCTATCTTTTCTGTATTTTTCTTGAGCTGGTTTCATAACATTTGGTATCAGAGCTTTGGATTCTAGGGTTTCGCTGCTCCAAACAAGCCATCATGGCATTTTCGCTATAAATTTTTTCTGCGACGTTTCAGAAGATAAAAAAAAACAAATTTGAGAAGAAATCACGTTGAATCTCGGGTCCAAATTTAAGAACTTTTCGCGATATATTTGCGAAGATATGATATGAGGAAGTTGGTCTTCTTGCAGACTCATGAATTACATTCCAAACAGGTGACCTGGGGAAAATCGTCATAACTTTCTCTCCGAGCATCAGATTGAAATTTCGTAAGAAGGTATAGAAAGAGGATGTAATTTAGTTTCTTGTATGTATTGTTTTAGAGCCAAAGGTTGAAACAGTGACTCGTGGCACTTCGTACAAGTTCGCTCTACTAAACTAGTCTATAAGTAGGTCACTGTGGGAGATTTCGCATAACTCTTCCTCGGAGAATCCAATTTGGATCAGACTGGTGGCATTAGAAAGAGGACATCGAGGGCTATTGCATGTCACAATTTCAGAACTGGATGATTTGAATGTACAAAGATACATTAGAGACAATATCGAGCTCCTACAAAATTAAAAAAGGTGTGTAGATTCTTTTAAATTCTTGCTTAAGCTTGGTTTGAAAAATTATATTGAAGGAATTCAAAGGGCATAGTAGAGCATTATTATTGGTAATTGATGCCCCAAGGAAAGAAAATGCAAACACCTAGTAAGGAACCTGAAAGCTCTAGCATGACTAATCAAGAAGAGGAAGAAATGCTACATGATATATCAAAATTACAAGAACAAGTGCAATAAATGTCACTCTCACAAAAGTTAACAGAAGCTAAGATAAATGGCGTGGAAGCTAAGATGAATGGCATGGAATCTAATATGGACAATTTGAAGATAGATTTGAACAAAAAATTGAAGACAGGCATGGCAACTTTGAAGACAGATTTGACAAATTTTCTACAAGAAATACTTACTAATGGTGAAAAGGTAGTAAAGGAAACTCATGATGCGAGCAAAAGAAATGTTAATCATGATATCATAGACTCTAATGTGGGATCGAAGACCCACCATATTCCAAAAATCGATATGAGGAAGTTTGATGGCAAGGATCCCGCAACATGGATATTACAGATGGAGCAATTTTTTGATCTTAATAATGTGCAAAACACACAAAAGGTACGTATGGCAACTTTATATTTGGAACCAAATCAGTTTGTATGGTATCAATGGCTTTGCTCTCGTAAACAATTTATCACTTGGGCAATTTTTACGGAAGAATTGATGGCACATTATGAGGATACAAAAAGCAACACTTTTTTTAGCCAATTGATAAGTCTCAAACAAAAGGGTTCAATAATGGAGCACATTGAGGAGTTCCAAAAATTGAACATAAGGGTAAAAGATATTCCAGAGGAGCATAGGATTGATGTGTTCATAGGGTCTTTAAAGGATAATATCCAACATGATGTTCGCCTTTGGGAACCTGATTCATTAGAGAAGGCATTCAGGTTAGCAAGAAAAATGGAAAGCAAAATTATGGCAACCAAGAAGCATACCACTCACAACTATAAAGATGGAAGTGTTGTTGCCCCTAGTCTTCCACAACCTACAAGGTTGACACCACAACAATTGGAAGAAAAAAGAGCAAAAGGGCTTTGTTACAGTTGTGATAGCAAATACACTAAAGGTCATAAGTGTGCTGAGAAGAAATTATTCTACATAGATTGTGAAGAGGAAGAAGAAAAGGAGCAAGAAAGGTCAAAAGAAGAGGATATACTCCAGGAACAAAGCCTAGATAAAGAAGAAATGAATCCGACCATATCTTGTAATGCATTGGCAGGAATTACCACTCCTCGAACCATCAAGATAGAAGGACAAATCAAGAAGAAAAAGGTAATAGTGTTGATTGATTCAGGAAGTACCCACAATTTTATTCATTGTAAGGTAGCAAAAGAATTGAATTGCTTCTTATATCCAGCACCAGAGTGTCTAGTGATGGTTGCAAATGGAGGAACAATAAATTTCTATGGAAAGTGCCATAATATCATGCTATTCATGGGAGAATGTGTATTGACTTGCCCAATGCTTTCCATTCCAATGGGAGGTGTTGATGTTGTACTAGGAGTGCAATGGCTACAATCCTAGGGTAAAATAGATTTTAATTTTTGAGAAATTTTCATGAAATTTTCTGTGGAAGGAAAGGAAGTTGAATTAAGGGCTATTGTAGGGAAACCGGGAAAGATAATCAGCTCTAACGGTATGACAAAGCTTCTAAAAAAGGAACAAAGAGGTGTAATTGCACAATTATGTTCGCTAGATGTTTCCACATTGGAATCATCTTGTTAGCACCTAAATCCACCTTAGGCTGAAGGAAGACAAAATTCAGAGTAACCACAAATCACGCTCAGTCTGGTATCTAGCCCTACCAGAATAGGAGAGGGCTCTCTCTGAGTCATGCTTAGTGAATAAGTAAACGAAATGCTCTGAGATGAATTACAGTGAAATATTGATTTTACACTAGGTAAATAAATATGGATACAAGAGGCAAATTTTGATAAATGATTGAGTTTCTGGGATGTATGGGAGCAACGAATAGTATGAGTAGATAATTTAACACAAAGGCACATATTACTTCGTGAGGCAAGATAGGCAGAAAGTCTAGCAATTAAATTTGAAATAATATGGAATGGAAAGATTGTTTAGGAGGGTGAAAAGGGCATAAACACATGAATCCTTTTCAACAAAAGAAGAACACATAACGTGAAACTTTCCCATAGGCAGAGCAATAAACTTGAATTCTACCTTATCTTACTTAGAAAATTTCACTGGAAATGAATACGAATGAACTGTGAAAAATAACGAAATACATATGAAACATAAAGAGAACACATTTTCTACACTCACACCACATGAATCTCATGAACCAGAGCCGTTGCCTTTCATTAATTCTATGTCAAAATATACAATGAAGAACTGAGTTTCTCTCCCACAGTCTCCCGGGAATTTCAACCAACCCTTTGCAAATGGTTTTTCATATAATAAATAGACTATGACACTAGGAAATAGAATGACCCAGAGTTGGGGAGTTTTTCAAATGATTACAAACTGGAAATGGAAAGCCAACCATTAGTTATAGGTGCAACGTTACAAAAATGACAAATGGCTTGGGTGACTGCTCGCCTTCCTTTACCACTTGGATAGAAGCCAACCTTTAGTGAAAATACTCTTTAAACTTTGCCTTAGGTGCTGAAAAAGTGTAGTGTAAATGAGTGGGCCCACTTGGAGAAAGTCGTGAATCGAAATGTCGCGGAGCAGAAGTGATTTTGGCCTTTGGGTCTATATGCGTCGCGCCCAAAACTATATGCGCCATGCCACTTTGGAGGCTATTTTGAGGTACCTTCTAGAGTCCAAATTATGCCCAAATGTGCTTGTTAGAAGGCCCTACCTATCTACCTTCCAACCCAAGTGGAATTTCTGAATTTGGTGCTCATTTGCTCCTCCAAAACTTCAATCTCCCAAGACTCCTTCCTGTGTGTCAAAATAGGGGCAGAGAGGTCATTTTTTGAGTGTTTTGACCTCCTGGGGACTCAAAACTTGCCCAAACTTCTTGGCCATGCACCAGCAGTCATGAATTTTCATGCTAAATCCAAAAATGCAAACCATTCTTGATTTGGAGCTCCCAATCCTAAGCGTCGTGCCAGTGGCACGACGCACAGGGAGAAAAACCCTATGTTGTGCCCAAAAATTTGTCACGTGACCAAAATTGCCTCAATTTTTTTGAAATTTGGGCTAGAGGTTCCCTATGAAGTGATATGCTGGGCCACAGAGGCTTCAGCCAAGATTTGAAGCCGATCTTTCTCTTTTTGCCTCTTTTGTCTTTGTGTCGCTTTCCTCAATTTCACCTTCAATCTCCTTATTCAAGCCTTTGAACTCATGTTTCGTGCCCTGTAGTGATAAACCATCCACCTTAATATGGTTTTGTCCTTTTCGGCCTTATCTAACAGTCTCTCAAGGTGGATGTTGATACGCTCGAGCCAAGACTCTCGGTCATTGTTAATCTCTTGCTCTAACGGAGTGAGCTCAATCCTCCTATGTTGGGCATCTTGGCGATTCTCACGGATGTTTTGCAGCTCCATGATCTCATGCTGGTCCTCGAGCTATTTGTTCCTCTGCTCCAAATACCCAATAATCCACTTAGCCCTCTCCAAATTGAGAGACAAGTCTTGGATCTCCGTTTGCTGCTCCTGGATGGTCCTCCTAAGTTTGGCACTCTCCACATTTGTATCATCATCATGAATGAGGATGAAGTTGGCCTCTCGTTCACCTGATGGCCCCTCCTCATGCATGGGCTTCTTGCCCCTGTCCTGTACCTGTCTTGCCAATTTCGGAAGCGAGGCCCCTCCACCTTGGGTGGAGATAACACTCGCTTTGCTGATGCAAACAAATGTCTACTGCCTCTCTGATAGGTGATGAATACTAGCATAGTAGTGGTCTCATGGCGCTCATACTGATGAGAAGGACCACCTATCTCATGCTCAACCTCTAATAATACTTGTGAAGTGCTGAAGAGGTCACGAGAGATGAAGTCATCCCAAGTAATGCCTTCTAATCCCAGCTGATGAACCGCCAAAATCTTAATAAGAGAAAAGTGATAAACACTGTTAAGTTGCTGCTGAGGGGTTTTGTGCTACATGAAGGTGTTCATCCTCTCTATGTTCCTGCAAATGAAATATGGGATGTTCATCATCCGTACCCTGGTAAAATGCATGAGAAAACTGATGTGATAGGCATATAAACGAGAGAACCTCCCCTCACAGCTGAAATATTTCCTGATCAACTTCATGAGTGGAGCATATTCATCTTTTAAATATCGGAATGGAAAGACTCTTTGAAGCTGCCTCAAGAAACTGGCCTTAATGTAAGGCTCATAATGTTGCCGATCAACCTTCTATTTCTTGTGCCATGGTTCTCCAACATGCAATATGTCGGTTGCTAATGAGACAGTTTCAGGGGTCAGTGTGAAGGTGACCCCCGCTAAGATAGCATGATCTCCATGTAAGTGAAGCACAAACAGACGGGCCAACTCATGATGAACTTGAACACTAGCCACCTTTTGACAAAACTCAAAACATGATAGATGCTGGAAACATGACATAGCAAGAGGGCAGGCCTGCAATTCTGTAAGTGTGGTTGGTTCATCCCTAACATGTTTGACACTTTTATGATCTCTCCGGGGAGCCTGTTCTTCTGAGGATGAATCACTTTGGGTCTCCATCTCATATTCCTATGAATGCTTAGATGCCATGACTGCCATGTATGGACTGTGCTTGGACTACTCTTTGATGATGATAGTGAAACTATGTGTTGTTGTGATATCTGCCACCAAGGGGAACAATGCAAAAAGGGAGTGCTAGGAATGGGAATAATATGATGGGATTAGGGGTTATGGGGGGGAATTTTATTTAGGGACATGTAGGAGGGCTTAGGCATTTTATAAGGTAGGGTTTGGGGTTTTACATTGACAAATGAGTGGAGGGGATAGGGAATAGGGGTTTAGTAATGTTTTAGGGTAGGGAAAATAGGGGAAAATGGGATGGGGGGAAGGGAACAATGGAAAGAAGGTAAAAAATAAGAGGTGAAAGAGGAGCCTTGGCATCAACACAACAAGTTTTCAACCCTAGCAACAACAGTTTTGATGATTTCAAGTGGTAGGGTTTATGAGTTTTTATTGCAACTATAAATGGCCATAAACCACCATCACGTTCACAAAATTTGATGAGAAACCAAGATTTAGACACTACCTGGAAATTGGAAGGGATTCAAAATGATTTGATGCAAATTTGGCACAAATTCAAGCCTTTGTGGGTGTGCGTCGCGCTCTGTGTGTGCGCCGTGCCCGTGTAGTTTCACCATTGTGGGGTCGCGCTTTGTGCACCACGCTCTCTATGTGCACCGTACTCCGCTGTCTGTGCGTCGTGCCTGTGACAACTCCTCCAAACTCACCTAAAATGCGTGCTTGCTTCTCACAATCACTTTGCGATGTTTCTCTCTATCCTTGGTATGCAAAATGACTATGTTCCTTGTGGAAATTCTTTATAAAGACATTTGGAGTCATGGGTTTGATTTTTGTTTCTTCAAAACCCACTTTGCTAATGTTTTGTTTTGACACTTTTCCCTGATTTAATGCACCTCTGTATTTCACTTTTCCCTTTGAATTTTTTGCTAAAATGATGAAATTTTTGGCACTTTCTGCAGGGGTTGCATGACATGGCATTTGGCCAAGGAAACCATGATTGTACCTGAAGAGATCAACTGGAGACATTTTTGAAAATTATCACAAATGACACATTGTTTGACTTTTCTTTAAAACAAATTTTTGAAGAACAGTCGTAATCTGTCAACATGACGATGAAATTATTTAAATCATAACTTTGTAAGGGCCTCCCTCTAGCCTGCATGGCTTTATTGGACATGTTTGAAGGCCAATTTATCTGATCCCTAGACCTAATGACTAAAAATGACTCTCATCCATTAAAAGATCGAACATTGACTGTCATGGACTTTAGTGAACATTGATGAAAAGACCTAAGCCAACAGGTGCCAGATATGAGGGGAAATGAATGACAAGACCTTTTCATCAGATTATGGCATGCCCCTAGCGGAATGCAGTTGAGTGAATGGAGCGAAACTCCTAAAAATGAAATGCAGAAAGAGTTTTGATCTCTAACGGAGGACTGACAAGACCAACTCTAACATTGGCTCCGATGGGGGATGGTAGCTCCTTGGAGATGCCAAGAAAAATAGATCTCTGGAAGAGCTAGACAGCGCCTTCGTCTATTGGGCTATGGAGTCATTATTTCGACAAACAACACTAGAATCTGACTCATTTATGAAACTAAAATGACCAAAAACTTGACTCAAATTTGATATTGAAATGACTTGAAGACTAACTTGACAAACTCTAACCAAACTGAAATAAAATGGTATTTACGGTGACAGTGGAAGCAGTGTCAACAACTCAAAAATGGTACCGCTTGAGCAGCCGACCATTAATCGGCCCTCCTGGACAATCTTCCCCATTCATTTCCTTCAGAATAAAGGCATTCTGACCCCGATATGCTACGATATTGAAGGGACCTTTCCAGAGGTTCTCGAACTTACCGTGCTTACCTTTTTCCTCATTCTTGGCATCCCACTTTAGCACCACATCATACAACTGAAATTTGTCTACCTTTGCTTTTCTGTCATAAATTTTCTTAATCTTCTCCTGCAACTTGGACGTGTTCTAGAAGACTTCTTCTCTGGTCTGCTGCAAGTGGACCATTTGATTCAAACTTCTCTGCATAGGATCATCTTCACCACCGGCCTCCTGAAGAAGTTTGACTACAGGGGCTGCGAGAGAGGTAGGAAACACTGTATCAGCTCCATAAACAAGCTCAAATGAGGATGTACCAATGGATTTCTTATGACTGACCTGATCTGCCCAAAGTGCGTTGACCAACCTCTTATGCCAACTCTTCTTGTTTATTTCTAGCAACTTTTTAATGATGTTGACCAATGATTTATTAGAAGATTCAGCCAATCCATTGCCTTGCGGATGATAGGTAGTTGAGTGACCCAAAATGATGTGATATTTATAACAAAACTCTACCATCCCTTTTGATTTGAAAGTTGTTGCGTTATCAGTGATTAACTTATGCGGGCAACCAAAGCGAGATAAGATGTTATTTTCAAGGAATGAAATAATTATTGCATTTGTAGCTTGTCTGGTGGGAATTGCTTCGATCCATTTTGTGAAATAATCTGTCACTTTGAGGATCCATCTATGCTGACCAGAAGAAGAGGGATGAATTTCACCAATGAAATCCAACCCCCATTTCTGAAAAGGGGCACTCACCTCAATGGGCTTAAGTGGCAAAGGTTGTAACTTCTGCCTTCCTTCGAAAATCTGACACGTATGACAGCTCTTGACCATCTTATATACATTAGCAAACAATGTCAACCAATAGTATCCCGCTCTCAGGACTTTATTTGTTGTTGATTTCCAAAAAAGGTGACCACCACAATCTCCCTCGTGGCAATCCTCCATGACCTTCTTTGCTTCCTTTTCCACCAAGCAATTTAACAGAATGCCACTGGGGTCTTTCCAATAAAGTGCAAAATTTAGAATGCAAAACTTGGAAGCCTTCAATTTGAGTGTTCTAGCTTTGTCTCTATTCATGTCGGGCAGTGGTGATAAATTTTTAAGCACATATATGATATCTAAATACCACGGAGAAAGAGAAAACATTTCAGATACCTGAATTGACGATCCTTCCTCATTCTCATCGGACATAGCAACGATTAGATTTATTTCTAAGGCGTGCAAGTTTAACTCGGCCATTAACTTTGCCAATACCTGTCCTTTATCAAGCTTTGTGGGATTTATTTCCACATCATATTCCAACAAAGCTACAATCCACTTGCCTCGTCTTCCTTCCGGATCGGTCTGCACTAAAACATCTTTGACAACAGCATTAGGAACATAGGCCAAAATATGAGAATGTAGAATATATACCCAAAAATATTTCAATGTTGTCACCAGTGCAAGGGCTTGCTTCTCAATGATGTTGTATTTTAAGGCTATATCTCTTATGGCTCTGCTGAAGAAAGCAATTGGTCTTTCATGATCATCTCTTTTCTGCAGTAACACCGCTGCCATAGTATGCTCCAAAGTGAATGAAAACAATATAAAATCTTGAGTGTAGTCCAGGCCGACTAGAACAGGAGCTGAAGAAAGAGCCAATTTGATTAAATTGAAAGATTTTATAGCCTCCTCCGTCCATTTCACTTGGCTGTCCTTCTTAAGCATGTTTGTAATCTCTCTTAAGTGTTCAACAAGATTAGGTACAAAGCAGCGTAGAAAATATATTTTACCATTGAAAGATTGAATCTCTTTCTTATTCCGGGGCAGATCGATTTGCTGAATCGCTTGTCCACATGCTGGGTCAATACGAATGCCATCCTTTGAGACAATGTGCCTGAGTAGTTTGCCTTCCTCCATGGTGAATAAGCTCTTTTTCGGATTCAGTGATAGGCCATATTTTCTGCACTTTTGAAAGACAATTTTTAGATGGTACATGTGTTCTTCATTAGATTTGGAAAACATCGTCAAATCATCAAGGTACACAACCAAAAAGACATATTTCTCATTTGCTAAAGCCAAGTCCATTGCACGCTGAAATGTGGCACCTGTGTTCTTCAAACCGAAAGGCATTTTAGTGTAATGAAAAGTTCCCCACTGAGTGGTGAATGCTATCTTGTCTCGGTCATCTTCATGGATAGAAACTTGATTATATCTAGAATAACCATCAAGTAGTGACATACGAGATGCTCCCACGACTTGCTGAAGTATATGATCCATTTTGGGCAGTGGATAGTTGTCTTTCAACGAAACTTTATTGAGATTTCTAAAATCAATGCACAAGCGAATCTCACTTGTCTTATTTCATACGGGCACCAAATTAGAGATCCAATCTGAAAATCTGATGGGAACAATGATTCCTAATTTGTACAACCTGTTTATCTCCTTTTCAATTGATGGCAGCATCTTTGGATTTATCCTTCTCAACTTCTGTCTGAAAGGTTTCTGATTGGGCTTAATGGGTATAGTGTGCTAAATTATATTGGTATCATATGTCTTTAAGTCAGAATAGTCCCAAGCAAACACATCTGCAAATGAAGACAACAAACTGATATATTTTCCTTTATTTTTGGTCGCAAAATGCTTTAGACAGATTTTAACCATTTTAGGATTAGCAGTTGTTTAACATTGACCTCTTCCACACCCTTCTCTGTTGGTTGCAATGTTGGTTTGCGGGCTACATCATCTTGATCAAAGAGTTCTTCTAAAGGTATCAAGCCTTTAGGAATAATGTTATTCTTTAGCTACAACATGTCCATTTCATTGATCTGCACATCATCTTTCCCATTATCTTTACCATCATCATTTTCTACATCAATTGAGGTTTCTTTGAACTTACCTTTGTTTTACAGAAAATCATCAATCTCCTCATCATCTTGGAAAACTTGCTAATATCTCTGATTTTCTAGGACGGTCGGACGATGCTTGACATGGATTTCGAATTTATTACTTGAGTTCATTGGGATCTTCAAACTACTTGTTGCCTTAGCAAGAGCATCAACGATGCTATTTGTATACGAGGCACACATGTCAAGGTGTACTCTAAAAATAATTTTAGGATGTCTAGGACTGCATTTCGGTAATCCTGCATCCATGGATGTTTTGCTTGATATTCGCCTCTAACCTGCTTAATCACCAATTCGGAGTCGCCATATACTACAATCCTCTTAGCATCCAGCTTTCTTAGAATTTTTAGGCCAGCAATCAGAGCTTCATACTCAGCTTCATTATTTGAACAATCAAAAGCCAACTTGTAAGAGCATCCCACATGTTACTAGGCACTTTGTTCGGGGTGGAGAAAGGACTGCGTACCCAAATCCCAATTCTAGCGCCATCATTTCCCACTGCTCCATCAAAATCCATGGTCCACAAACCTTCTTCCTCCTCTTGCAAGTGTTGAAAATCTATTTGTTGTGCTTTGTCTACTTGCTGTCCATTACTTTCAGCTAATCGCTCAACAGTGTTTTGTTGTTCTTATCCTTCTTTCTTTAAAAATCCTCTGAAGTTTTTTGTTATTTCCGAAATATCATCTGATTCTACTAACAGACTATCAATATCATTGAAACTATCAGAATACAGAACAAAAGACTCTAAATCTGTATGTAAATAATTAATCGGATGATTTATTGGTTTCTCCTTGCTTGCAATCATGTATTTCATTTTTTATTCCTGATACAGTTTCCTCATTTGGCCAAACACTGGAATTGTTGCATAGGAGAAATCTAGTTGTAGTGTCCCTTTCAATTTCGCTACCCAAGACCTGGAAAGAAGCATGCCAAACCTAGGAGGAATATCTGCTACAACAATATCCATCAAAACATTCTTCATTTGGATTTGATCCAGACTCACAACCAAGTCTTTGATGAGCCCGATACATCTTACTCTGCTGGAATCAAATGAATAGAGATCATGGTATTGTCGGGTGATGTCTAGACCCAGCTTATCCATAATAGCCTTGGGCATGAGATTGTGAGAAGCTCCGGAATCGAACATGGCATTATGTAACACAAAATCATGCAATCTTAAACTGATATAAAAAGGTGGCACATCACTATCAGGAGACTCACCGTTCGATGCTGGCCCAAAAATCATTTCGGGTTGATCATCTTCGACATTCACCATGTCAGACATTGGGTCAAAATTCAAAATTTTAGATACTTTCCCTCTATAATTGTTGTTCCTCATTATTTTAGTCAAGGGAATGGATACCTTCAATTTAGAAATTTCATTCTCTAAATTAAAAGCAAGAATCTTTTCTACCTCTTTGACTGGGATTTCTTTCCTTTCCTTTGCAATTGGCTGATTTGGTTGTTCCGCTGATGGTGATTTGCTGCTATCCGGACCAACCGCCTCCTTTCCTTTCCTTTGTGTAACTGATGAATCATCCTTTGATGCCTCAACATCCTTCCTCTTCTGAATTGGTTTAACCAACACATCTCTATTTCTAAGTGAATATCGTTGCTACTGGGTGGACAGAGCACTCATATAGCCTCTTTGGTACTCATTTGATTCTTCCTCCAAAATGGTGTCATTTGCTAGAATGAAATCTGCATCTTTGTGTATAGTTTGTTGGTTTGTGTTATATTCTTTCCACATAGTTAACAGGGGGTTTGAGGGGTACTCGTAACCCCACTTTATGGGGTCCAGGGCAACGCCCCAGAAAATTTTGGTTTTGGACCCTATGTTAGGTTGGGCGGACCCACCTATTATTTTGTGCATGATTTTCGCACTTGTTTTTTGGACGTGATGGTTTTCGGTCCATGGTTTTGGATGCGATGGTTTTTGGTCCATGGTATTGGATGCTTCAGCATGTATAAATATGTATTGTAACATTGAAAGGAACATAATGAAAAATCAAGCTGATAGTCCCGGTTTT
>APFE030320922.1:0-37807 GCA_000404065.3 Pinus taeda
AAAAGCTTGATCTATATGAAAGTGAAGTGGAAGGCGAATCTGTAAAGGGTGATCTCCCGAGCGCTTGATCAGATCTGAGCATCTGTCTAACTGTAGCACACTGGTGATCTGTAAATTCAGCCCTAATCTGATGTACGCAGGTGTTTAACGGTGCCTCTGCGTAGGTACACAGAGCAGAAGAAGGATAAGTGCGTGGGTACGCAGGGGCGACAAAGGCGCAGTGTGGGTACACTAAGGCGACGAAGGAGTAGTGCGTGGGTACGCAGAGTGACGGTGGTTCAGGTGCGTACGCACAGAAACAGTACGCGGCGCGATAATATCTTTGGGTGCGTGCCTTCAGTAAAGTACGCAGCGAGATAGTGTATTTGGGTGCGTATTGTACACAGCGCAGTAGAAGAAGCAGTGCGTGGTCACGCAGTGTAGCAGAAGGAGATCTGCAGGTATATGCAGAGAAGCAAAGGGTGAAGTACGTAGCGACGCAAGCCAGTAAAAGGAAAACTGTGTATCTGACTTAAGATTTTTTGTTGACTGAATTTTTCTGTTGATAAAGTGTTCTGGGTTCAGTTCTGTTATTTTGATCTGGTTACTGCAGTTGACTGTAATTTATATGTACTTGATGATCATTTGATGGATCCAGTTTGAAAATTTATGAAAAGTGGTCCTTGTAAAGAAGTAGGGGGTTGTAGCTCCCTTCCATGTGAGACTGGAAAACGAGAGAGAGTTGTAGCTCTCTGCAGGTTGCAGCCTGGGTACTGGTAAAGGACTGCACCAGTACAAGACCATTGTAAAAGGAGTTTCTAATTTGAAAGTAGATAGAGACATATTGCAGCAGGTGGTTTTCACCCACATTGGGTTTCCACCTTATATCTGGTGTTCTTTGATGTGACTGTCTGTTTTTCTTGCTCATGCTCATTATTTTATAGTACTGATATGCAAAAATAATTCAAAGTATAAATAAGGAAGATTTGGTGAAAGGACTAGATAATACTGATTCACCCCCGCCCTCTCAGTATTATTTTCGACGGTTACGACTTCCTCTCATGGAAATAGTCATACATGAATGAATTACTTAACACAGTTGAATCCAAAAATGATATATAAAACAACTAATTTTATTAATACTTTTAACTTAATTTATAACTAAATGTGAGCATCACCCGATGCAATGAGTGCTAAGTGAACTATTCAAAAATCATGAGAAATTAGCCAGTTACGTCTTCCTCTCATGGAAATGGTCATACATGAATGACTTACTTAACATAGTTGAATCACAAAATGATATCTAAAACAACTAATTTTATTAATACTTTTAACTTAATTTATAACTAAATTCAAGATACTAAATGATTTATAACTTACTTGGTAATATTAAATAATTTAAAACTAAATTTTGAATTCAAGATAATTCCTCCCCCCCCTTTTAAGGAATTTTTAAAATCTATATATGTGTAACTGATCCCTTTAACTTTTTTTTTCCCAGTGGTTCACGGTTACCCTTGTTCATTGGGTAGCCACTACGTCCACAATAATTGTGGGCAGAACGACCCCGAAGGGGAATCACATCCCCTCAACCTATGTACTAACCTAACCCCAAGGGCTTTCGGGTAGAATTGACCCTATGAACTCCCGTATGGCGAGGCACTGCTTTGATCGGTTGAGATAACCCTTGGGCATGTATTGATCCCTTTAACTTATTCTTAACATCATAACATAATTTTATAACTTATTGGAGAGTATTGAATAATTTAAATAAAATTTTTAGAATTTTTATCTTTGACTAATCTCCAATGGCTAGTTTTCAATAGCGAACCTTGGCAATGATGCATCCTTGTTATTTATTCATGAAGATTTTATGATTTTTTCCCACCTTGTCCCGAGGATGAACCACATTAATTGGTTTGAAATGTTGACTACATCCTAATGATGTGATTAATCCAAAAGGTGTTTCTCTATTGTAGAAATATTATTATAAAGTTGTTTATTTAAACTATAAATTTTAAATATTGTTTGGTATCCATTTCTGACCAAACTTTTCATTCATGAGGGCAAAGGATATTCTGATCTTGGGGCTAATATATAGGGTCATATGCATGGTTTAACAATATTATTTACCTCGATGCCCAATCTCCAAATCCAGATGTTTGGTAAGTATCACAAGTCTCGGGCTAATATGTAGGGTCATACGCAAGGTTTAACAGAATTATTTACCTCGATGCCCAATCTCCAAATCCACATGGTAAGTATGGAGGTAAGACTTAGATGTAGCCAAAATAACAAATGGTTTAGTAAATGGGTATTTTCTTGAACACATGTCCCATAAAAAGTAAAGAGATAAAATCTTTTGTTATGGATAAGTTCCACAAGCGTACTTGGGATAAGGATCTAGGGAGAAAGAAAAAAATACTATATTGAAGTGTTTAATCCCACTCATAATCATCAACAAAAAACGTACATAGAGGCCAATATTTCTTGGAGAGCCAAAATTCTTATTGCTCAGTTAAGGACTAATTGCTATTGACTTTGCTTTGAAACGGGGTGCTAGAAAAGGCCAAAAGAAGTGTGGGAGGAAAGAGTATGTATTTTTTGTTCTTCCAAAAAAGTGGAAACAAAAAGAATATTTCATTTTAAAATTTGAGGCCTTCAAAGACAACAGAGAAATTTATGTATATATTCTGGTAGCTAGCTCTTGGGATAATCCATTTAGCGAGTGGTTTGTTGAAAAGCTAGGAGTGTTTATTGTGAGACTTCATAGGAAAAGGACCAAATACATCAACCAAATGAAGAAGAAATTTGTCTCATAGGCTATCTTTAGCCTCATGGAGGTTAAAATATTTTTATTTTCTTTCTTTCTATGTATGGTTTAACCCAATCTCCAAACCCACATGTTAGGTAAGTATCACAAGCCACTACCCAATATGTTTGGTAAGTATTGCAAGCCTTTTAGGTAAGTATCACAAGCCACTACCCAATATGTTTGGAAAGTATCGCAAGCCACTACCCAATTTAAAGGCCAAAATTATTTACCTTGATGTCCAATCTCCAAATCCACATGTTTGGTAAGTATCACAAGCCATTACCCAATATGTTTGGAAGTATCATAAGCCAATATCTCCAAATTCACATGTTTTGTAAGTATCGCAAGCCACTACCTCCAAATCCACATGTTTGGTAAGTATCGCAAGCCACTACCCAATTTAAAGACTGCATGTTTGGTAAGTATTGCAAGCCACTACCCAATTTAAAGACCACGTGTTTGGTAAGTATTGAGGGTCACTACCAAATTTAAGACCACATTATTTAGTAAGTATTGCAAGCCAATACCCAATTTAAAGACCACATGTTTGGTAAGTATCGCAAGCCACTACCCAATTTGAGACCACATATTTGGTAAGTATCAAAGCCACTACCCAATTTAAAGACCACATGTTTGGTAAGTATCACAAACCACCACCCAATATGTTTGGTAAGTATCACAAGCCACTACCGAAGTCCACATGTTTGGTAAGTATCAAAGCCACTACCCAATTTAAGACATGTTTGGTGGTAAGTATTGCAAGCCACTACCCAATTTAATACCACTTGTTTGGTAAGTACTAGTGGTCTTTTCCCAAGTTAAGACCACGTGTTTGGTGAGTACCAGTGTCTTGATCTTTTCCCAATTTAAGACCACATGTTTGGTAAGTACCGGTGTCTTTTTCCCAATTTAAGACCACATGTTTGGTAAGTATCAGTGTCTTGGTCTATTCCCAATTTAAGGCCACATGTTTGGTAAGTACCAATGTCTTTTTCCCAATTTAAGACCACATGTTTGGTAAGTACCAGTGCATGAAAGACCACATGTTTGGTGCATCAAAGACTAGAATTGGTAAGTACTAGTGCATCAAAGACCACATGTTTGGTGCATCAAAGACTAGAATTGGTAAGTACCAGTGCATCAAAGACCAGAATTATTCCCAATTTAAGACGTGCATCAAAGACCAAAATTATTCCCAATTTAAGACCACATGTTTGGTAAGTACCAGTGCATCAAAGACCACATGACCACATGTTTGGTAAGTAAAAACTACATGTTTGGTAAGTACCAGTGCATCACAACTCACATGTTTGGTGCATCAAAAGAGACCAAAATTGATAAGTACCAATACATCAAAAACCAGTCTCAAAAATTGGTAAGTACATCAAGATCACTTCCAAAGTCCCAAAATTGGTAAGTACATCAAAAAGCAGTCCAAAATTGGTAAGTACATCAAGATGAGTTCCAATCAAAATACATCAAAAACCAGTCTCAAAAATTGGTAAGTACATCAAAGAGTAGTCACAAAATTGGTAAGTACATCAGAATTAATTCCAAAGTCCCAAAATTAAAATTGGTAAGTACATCAAGATGAGTTCCAAAGTCCCAAAATTGAAATTGGTAAATACATCAAGATCAATTGTTCCAAAGTCCAAGATCAGTTCCAAAGTCCCAAGATCAATGGTCTGAAAAACGGTTCAATTTTTCCAAAGTCCCAAGATCAGTTGTCCCAAAGACGGTTCCAATTAAAGACCCAAAATTCGTAAATACATCAATATCTTCCAATTTAAGATTATGTTGATTCAAGGGCTAAACCAAAGGAGAGAGACCAACGTTGAATGAAGGGCCAAGCCAAGCGAGAAAGGGAATATCGTTGTATATAAACACCATGATGCACGGTACCTGACCAATGTGGGTTACATCCCATGAGTGAAAAAATAAAATGAAGCGCGCGATCGTGTGTGAGGAAATCGATGGTTTAAGAGATTTACAAACCCCTAACATGAAAAGTGGTCGAGAAGGAGGATGTGTGTGCAATTTCCTGTTTTTTTTCCAAATAACCTGTTATCACTTAGAACTAAAGGTTTGATGCATACAGTTACATGCCCTAGTCTGATGACAAAGGTCTATGTTTAAGCTGTTTTCATTTTTATTTGTCTCACTTAGGAATCGGAGTTTTAAAGGTTTTTAAGCTTAAATCAGACTCTACTCCTATTGGCTTTCCTCCACTCATCATTATTCCATAGTCATGTCTTATCTATGCCAAGTCACCTTGTCTCTTAGTGATTCCGCAGCGCAGTCTTATTTGCCCATTTCGCAGCGCAATCATAGTCTAGCAGTTTCGCAGCGTGTAATGATTAAGCAGTTTCGCAGCGCATCATTAAAAAATATAACTAACAGCGCTGCTAAATCATGGATTCATACATTCCACAGCGAATCTTTCCTGAAATGTCAATTCCATAGGTGAGTCATCATTTCCGTCCATTCATGTCAGTTTGAGTACCTCTTGAAATCATGTCTGAACGTTCATTTTCCGCTACTCCACCAATAGATTTTTGATATGCACGGAAATCTCATTCCCAAGAGATTTTACCGTGCATAGTCCTTAATAATGGTCGTGAGTGTTGCATGAGTAACCAGTCATGTTTCAAATTTGAATTTCAAGCGAGGTTGTTCAAGCGAGTCTGATTAGAAGCGAGGCTGAGTTAAAAAGAGGAGTTGTATCGCTGTATCACCATCTCAACCGGAGCTGTTAGAATTTGGCTGTGAAGATTTCAAAGTAAGAATTTGGCTGTGAAGATTTCAAAGTGAAGATGGAGAGAAAGGAGAACAGGTCCGGCAAATGTCAAAGGAATGAACCTGAAGGCCTGGACATAACCTTGAGAGATGAAGGCGTGAAGAAGGCGTTTAAAGATGTCGGGTGTTGGAGATTTTGTAAAAATCTACAAGGAGGGCATGCACAGGTAACAAAAGAATTTGCGCTTAATTTTACTGGTTTGAATTCAAAGGTTGCCATGTTAGAGATATCGGTTTCTCCAGAAGCAATAGCTGCTGTAACCGAGATACCAAGAGGCCATGAAGAATGGTTCAAAATTTTTAAATTTGATAGGAATCCTTGTAAGGAGTTCTTAAAAGAGGCACATGTAAATGAGGATTACACAAAAGCAGTGCCTAGGTTCTATCTCAAGGAACATTATGCTCTTCTTCTTACCTGCATTCAGAAGTATTTAACCTGTGAAGGAAGGTACAATAAGGTTTATCCTTATCATTTTAAACTGCTCTTGCATTTTACCGGGAAGGTCTCCATAGACATTCCGTTTTATTTATTTCGCAGTCTAAGTAACATGTGTGATAAGGTGCATCTCAAGAAAGAGGACTGTGAAACCTCTTTATTTCATCATGGTCTGATTAAGTTACTGATTTTAGATAGCCTCCAGAAGATAGGCAGAGAGTGGAATTCTTTTATCTTCATGGCTGGATTCCAAAGTAAGACTGGTCTTACTCCTCAACCAGCCATAGAGTTTACAATAGCTGAGCTTCAAAGAGAAGAAAGAGCCAAATAGAAGCAGTTGAGGAAAAAATTAACCAATTAAAGAAAGCCGCTGAAGACCTGAAGGCAGAGCTAAGTCGGTTACCTAATAAATGAATTCACTGTTCAGGAAAGGGTTTTGTCTCAAACTTTTGTTAATTTTGCTTAATCTTAGTGCTTTGAAGATGTTTTAATCCCTGCTACACATGTGAAGCATCAAAGGGAGTTTTTGGCAACCGATGATTGGATGATATAAGCTCTCGGGTTAAAAAAAGCAAACTGTTTTAAATAAAACAGCAGTTTCGTAGTGCGCTACGAAACTGCTGTAGATGATGGTTTTTTTTAACGCAGACAGACAGTTGATTTTATGAGCGGGAGTTTTTGAAAAAGGGACACCTGTCCATCACCACAGCCTACAACATATCTAAAACATGGCCACGTTTCATTCTTTGGGTTATTAAAGGCTCAGAAAGGTGTTGTTCATGTTCGAGAAAATTATGGAAAAAAGAAGCCGAGAAGCAGGGGACATTTCCTAATACCACGGACAGTTAGGGATCCAGCGTTTAAAGGCTAATATGGCATATTTAATATCTAGCTCAGCCAAATCTAAAGAGAACCAGGTGTCAAAGAACGAGGAATAGCCATTATGGCACGAAGATAGAGTTAGAGTCATAATTGATTTAGGACTTTTTAAAATTCCAGTCAGCATTGTATTTGTATTTAATAGACAGTTAAATAGCTGATAGGTGTCATTAGAGATAAGGATCGAGTTATTAAAATTCCCCTCATGCTGGAGGTGGAAACTCGAATTAGATAGAATAAGGTTCTATATATAGCTAAGACAGCAATGTAATGAGGGTTGGAAATTTGACAGCAGAAGTACTGTTTAAGCTTATGTAAAGACCATTTTCAGTAATACAAAGCATCTACTTTTCTTCTCAGGATTCATGAAGGATTTGTCATGTTCAGAATATGTGTTTGTTCTTCCCTTAATGTCTTTTTTCAGTTGCATGGATGCATAATCACTCAGAATTCACTGATTGTGCTTTGACTTCCTATATGCATGTGTGAACTGTGGTTTTATGTAAGTTGTATTCTGAACATTTAAATGTTAAGTGCCCTGACCTCTATGCAAAGGTAGTGTCATTGTTTACAGAAGCTTGATTGACTCCATAAGCCCAATGGGAACTTATGAAATGTTTGTCCAGCCATTATATTTGTCTATGTTGTTACACCACAAGAGTTAGCCATCTTATCATCAATTAAAATCAATAACCCTTTGAGAGAGCCATCTCAGGCTAAGGAGGCTAAGCCTTAGACAAAAGCTTGGTTTGAAATAGTTACTTAGAGTCAACCTGACCAGCAGCCTATCAGGACTTGATTTTGAGATAACATAACCTTTGGCTAACGTGGCAGCCTTTTGTTAATTTTGGATCCCCTCATCGTTAAACCAACCAAATACCACAGGGAACCCCCCCACATTCTACTTCCGCTTACGACATCAATGCATGATTTTAATTTTCCAAACAAGATGGCAGGTGGCACTAAGTTTATTATGTGGCTATTTCACTGATAGGTGTATTTTAATGTGTTAGGAGCATGGCCATGCCAATGGTCTTAGTTGTACGATCACAATCATCCTTTATTACAAGGCAGTGCTTCTCTAGCATGCCAATGTCGACAGAAAACTCGAAGTAAATCTGGTGTTAATAAGGAATGCCCTATGGTGGCAGAACAGTGTTTCCATGGGCTTTTCCTTTTAAGAAATGACATTTTAGAACGTTAAAGAACTTACACCTTCTCTGTCCGGAATCCGATATATTATATGGATTGAATTTGTCTTATGTTTTAGTTTTGCAACAGCTAGATCTTACGAATTTACTGAGAATAAGGGAGCCATCAAGAAATCTTGTTTACAACAGTTTTTGGCAAGCTCTGAGGCAATAGGGAAAACAACCCTTGATCTCCATACCAGAGCCGAGGAGGCGTAAAAGCGAATGAAGGTTTTATATCTTTGTTAATACAAAGTATCTCTTATTCTCAATGCACTACATGCATTTTGTAAAGGAAAAGAGCACAAGATACGCACTAAGAGAAAGAAGTTGACGACAACGATAATAAGTGTACCTAGACAGGGAGGGAAAATTCATCGAAGTTACATATATAGATGTTGACATACAATGGAGTTTATTGTTTTAGACTAAACAAAGAATGTATTTGAGTTTTGTCCTCTCTCATCTCATTGGTTATCTAAGGAAAATGCTTCATGCAATGGCTTTGCTGGATCTCGTTGGTGGAAGAAGAAACTTTCATGTCTTTGCACAACAAGATTTGTAAAGAGTTTTCGGAAAGAGTGGGGTTTTGAGGTAAAGGGAATTGAGAAGGGCAGTTCAAATGTATATGCAGAAATTTCTATTTCTATTGGAGAAAGGGTCCGGTTTAAACTCTTGAATCGGAAAAAGCTATTCATGCATTTAGATTTAGAGGGGCTAATGAAATTGGTCGACCAAAAGAAAACTGCAGAATAAGATGCATGTGAACGTTCTATTAGAACAAGTTTGCCATAAAGGCTTTTCTTCCGTTTTACATTCAAGTTCTGGCACCATAGATGTTAGACAAAAGAAGAATGTGGCTCTGACACGAGACAAATTTTATTTATGGATAAATAGCAATGCCATACCATTACAACAAAATCCACATTGGGGAGCCTTACTTAGAAATGTAAAGAAATGGAAATTGGTTTTCCAACTAAGAGGCCATACAAATCCATGTTTTCAAATGCACTATTGGTATTTTCTACCAGGAGTTGCACTTCTAGTGCTTTTAGTGAAAAATGGGATTCACCAAAGCATTCATATGGTCATCAAGAAGGGAATAATTCTAAAAGGAATATGGAAGTAGATTTTCTCAACAATCTAAACATAAAAATGCATATAGAAACAAGGCTCCAAAATCATTTTAGGATAGAAGTTAGGATGTCTGAGCATGCAAGAAAAACTTTAGATGGAAAAACTCACTTAACTGTAGAAAAACATGAGCATCAAAACAAGCTTGCAATTAATAAAACAAGAATGCTGAGCAAAGGTGAATAAATTTGTGATTTTGTCAAAAGAAATGGTTAACTCTCATGATGAAACAATTCAAATTGTCCTATTCTTCACCAATATCAGTGTCAGAAATTCTAAATGCGCGTATTAGATGAAGTCCTCTTTGGACTGGAAAGTAGCATAACTTTACAAACAGGGGTCCAAGACAAAGGTATTCATGATGAAGCTACCATAAAAAGATTAAAGTTTTGGTAAACTTTACAAGAAATGATATATACGGAAGTTAGATTTAACCACCGGGATTCATGTGGCTAGGCTGAAAACATTGGCAAACCTTTATGAAGCTAATATATGGAGATTGCAAAATCGATTAAGGGAAAAGCAGAGGAAGAGTGTTGATTACTTGACCAATTTTTTACATACTGTAAATCTTCAGATCCTGCCTAGTTAATTTTGTCATTGCAACGAATAGAAACTTATGGATTAAATTCAGAGGATAAATGTTGTTATGTAAAATGGATACCTGGTAGAGCACTTGGAAATCAAAGTTTCATTTCCAAATTTATGGGCAGTCAACAGGTTCATAGAGAGCAGAAATCAAATTTCATTTCTGGATTTATGGGCAGTCAACATATTCATAGGGAGCATCTTCAACAGATTTAGATTTTAAAGATAGGAGGATCAACAGTCAAAGAATGCTATCCAGATTTTGAGGCTCGAGTTTAATTCCATATTTTGTGGCAAAGTGTAATGCATCTGTTGGACTATATATCCCTAATCTCAAGACATAAAATCTAATTATCAAGGAAAGTCAATATGTCGAAGATCACTTCAAATTTCCAGGTGGTAGTATATCATCAAACAAAAGGTCAAATCCTGGATTTTAAGGATGCAGATGCCATTTTGAAAGAGAAGGTGGCAACCAAAGATGTTTTTTCCATATTTAAAGAGATTGAAGAAAGATTTATCTTGATAATTTCAGGCAGAGAATTAATCATGCAACCTCAGCTTCTAGAAATTCTGCTGCTATTTCTGATTTAATTTTATTATTTTCATTGATTTTGTTTCTAGAAAAATAGTAATAGATTGTTTTTACAAAGTCTATAAATACTATGATTTGTAAAGAAGGGGGTTGGCTTTTGAGCCAAATTCCCCTTGTCGATTTCATGATTTTAATTAAAAGTCTTCGGATTTTTTTAACGACAGACTTTGTCTTTCATGAGTACTTCTTATGGATGCATAATCTCATTTGTATACATTTATGATTGTGTGGATAATTGGAAAATATTGGGTTGAGAATTAGCTTCCCTGATATCCATGCAAAGTTATAATCAACATTGAGTTAATTAAACACATTGTTTTTTTGTTCTAAACTCTCTGCAAAGAACAAGTTGTCTCCATCTAAACAATTCTTATTTGTACTTTGTTTAAGTTGTTAAGAGTTACTCTTCATGTTTTATAACCTTATTAGCTGACATAAGTGTTTAGTCTAAGTACAAGTGTTAACTGATAGTCTCTTTAGTCTTTACCCATGTCTTCAAGTTGTTGATTGTTTTTCCATAGTTAGATGCTGACACTTTGATTGGGCCTCTGAAGGAGAGGGATTTATTTGTTAAGCAAGGATTTGTGACTCATTAGCAACCACCCATCCAAAAACACCTAGATTTGGCCATTGTGCTTCATATGTTTATGGATTCAGTAACAATGAATAACAAAACACTTATAACAATTGAGGGAGCCCCCTCTGGTTCAAGGGCCAACATGAGCCTAAAGAGGTTGAGTTGGTTTCTTGGCACAGTTTCTAGGCAATAAAATGCCTTCAAGAAACATACATAGCAATTAGTGTCATTACCAGGGAGTGTAGTAACAAAGATATACTTCCCTGAATGAATGATAATTGATTAGAACTATTCTTTGATGGTGAACAAAGATTAGGCATTGAATATTGGTTGCACTTATTACACTCGACGACTCCACTTTGTTTCTATTTAGTGATTCCATGGGTTGCAGATTCCATTGGTTCGAGATGTCAACTACTTTCATTGTTGTGTTTGCTGAAGCCTCAGAAATGTGGCAAGGGGGTTAAAAGGGTCAACTTCAAATGACCATAAAATTTTCTCTATAAGTCAGGTCAAGGAAAATTTTATATTGTCGAAAAGCTCTTGATGAGCTAGACACGATGGTATTATCCAAAGTGATGTTGATCTGGATTGTCATTGATGTCAATATGGCAATATTTTGGGATACTAAATATTAATTTGAAGCTAAGGAGAAGCAGATCCATGAAGTAATAGGAGCAGGAAGCCAAGAAGGAAATCCATTGGAAAGATAGTGGAAACCATTGAAGTCAGAACATGAGCAAGAGAAGCATTTCTTTGGAAGCCATCAAAGAAGAGTTATTAGAAGACACAGGAAAGGCAAGCCAAGAATAAGAATTGAATAAAACAACCGAGGAGCATTACGACGAAGGAGCATTGCGGTTACAATTCACTTTTATTGACCTATCCCATATGCCCAAGAGTAAGAGCCACATCGAAGGAACTAAGAACCTAATCCGAGTAATAAGCCATGGAAACCTTTCAAAGTTCAAAACACATGTAATAAAAACAAATCTGAGTTAACATATCAACAATATCATTTTATTATATGTCATCGCTCAAAACCCTCGATTGCAATATGTAATATGGACTCGAAACAATTTATGGTAACATCTCTATTGAAATGTCGCATCTGCTGCATCATGATCTTTAAAGCCATTTCATGTTCAAATCCGCCGATTGTGATATAATATGCGGACCCAATCACTCCATTATAATACACCTTTATGTAATATCGCATCTGCCTATCAAAATTTTCATATCACAAGTCATAAAGGGATGTCAAATTAAAAACTGTGATTGAAATATTATTGCAAACCTGACTACACCACTATAACATAACTTAATCTAATATTGCATCTTTTGAATCACAAAGTCTCAAAGGGATGTGAAACCACCGATTGCGATAGAGTTGTGGACTCGATGGACCGCCAATTATGATAGAGTTGTGGACCCGACGAAGTTATCAAAAACAATTTAATATAATATCACATCTGCTCCGTCGGAAATACAGGCATCGACAATGTTATATTGGTGATATTGAATGTTGCGATTGAGCGATTTTCATGAAGTTGCGATTACGGTATTTAAGTAGTAACATGGCATATGGGGACCGCCAGACATCTATTATAATGTGGGCATAACCTCTGCTTTATTATTTTCGTAAATAAACAAGTTTAATTGGATAAAGGACCCTCCGATATAATTTCATGTGAAACCTCATAAGTCGGTCTCTCCTCCCAATAAATGTGTCCTTTGTTTATTGGTGAGACTCATATACATACAAGTTAAATGCTTCACCTCAAGCATGGATCTTGGGCATCTATCACAAAGAAGAAGGACAGTTCACAACTCATGAATGTGAAGTAGAAAATGAAAGAGGAAGCCGAAGGTTGAACGAGTGAAGAAGGAAGCCGAAGGTCAAGCATTTTGTTGACTGGGTTATTTATAGAAAGGCTTAGATCGGTGTTTGACAATGATTCAGATAACAGTTCAAAAGGACACTCTGCGGATCTAAGAAGATTTTATGAGTATGAACAAGGTTGTTTTTAATTGAATACACAATATGAAATCATGGAAATCACTCCTTTGAAGAAATCACTCCTGAAATAGTTACTTCTGAAGCAGTCACTCCTGAAGCAGTTATTGTGACAATGAGAACAAAGGCTTGAAACAAAGATTTGTTTTTGTGTAAAGATTAGTGCAGTTCATGGTAGACACATTGAAGTTATGTGAAGACTATTGCATATCATGATGTATTAGTCATCATGATATGACTTAGAGATTTTTCTTGGATATAATGAAGAGCAAGGGTGGCACCTTCTATGAGACAAGGTTGTCGTTGATTATGTAGCATGGAGACTACAGTGAAGCTGTAGATTGACAAAAACCAGAGAAGAATATTTTGGGAGCCGTGAATTACTATAAATCATATCTAGACAAATTATAGCAGTGGGTTGGAGCCTAGAGGGTTGGTGCCCTGAAGGTTGAAGCCTCGAACATACAAGGTAGGTTCCTTGAAGGATAGGGTTGTAGCCCTAGAGGATCAGTGTCCTCAAGAAACCAGGTTGGAGCCTGTACCAGAGAAGGGTTGGTGCCCAGGGATTGGAGCCTCTAAACTCAAGGTCGGTGCCTTAAGAAGATAGGGTCGGTGCCCTAGAGGTTGGAGCCTCACAAAAGACCAAGTTGGTGCTTAGAAACAGGTTGGAGCCTGGGGAATTGAAGATCGATGTCTTCATCAAGGGTTGGAGCCATATATATTGTACTTGATTCATTATAAATATTATATTAATAAAAAAAGTTATTCCTATTGCTTATTTTATGTTCTAAATATAATTGATTTAACTAGTAAAAGTAACAATTGAAAAGGAATATTGATTGACCACCCCCTCTCAGTATTTCCAACAATTGGTTTTAGAGCCAGTACCTTCTCTCAAAAGCCTAACAGCTTGAAGGTTGATCAATTAGAACAAAAATGGTGAAGCCAAGGAAGAAAGTCTTCAATCCTCTTGAAGATATGTCTCCCTCAACCACCGAAGTTGAAATCAATCAATTTGTGAAGGCTCCATCATTCAATGGAAATTTTGACATATGGGAAGCAAGAACGAGGAATTTCTTAAAGACTCAAGGTATTGAAGTCTGGAAATCAGTGATTGTTGATAGCATGATGGATGGATAATCCAAGGAGTACACTGCAAAATAAATAAAGGCAATCTTGAACGGACTACCAGATTCTATAAAGGACAATTTAGGAAATTGTTCGCTAGCAAAGGGTATATGGGACAAAGTTCATGACCTTCACTCAAAAGGAGCATTGACCATGACCACTAGTTAAGAAGATGATGGAAAGCAAGAAGGAAATCCATAAGCCATCTTGGAAGCTGAAGATAAGAGTGATAACATAAAGGCTAAGAAGACTTAGAAGATGAAGAAAATGAAAAATACTTTGAAGAAGATCTCCTCACTAAACTTATGGCTGCCATGGAATACATTATTAGTTTGAAAAAGGAAAACGAGGAACTTAAGAAGAAAGAAATAGTTGGTGACCAAGACCAAACAAGGAAGGAAGTTGACCTTGTCAAGCTTCAAGTACAAGAAAGGAATGAAGAGCTTGCCAAGCTTAAGGAGGAGTTTCATCAAAATAAAAGAAAGCATCATGAAGAAGTCACATCCATGACAAATCAATTGGATAAAGCAAAGAAATGGGAAGATACCTTGTCAAGACACCTTGAATAAAGGCACAAAATCTTTAACAAACTTGAAGCATAGATTGGTTAATACAAGGAAGAGGTTTCCTCTCTTAAATCTCAACTAGAAGAAGTAAGAGAGCTAGTACAAGGAGATGAGAAGACAATGGAAGCATTGGAAATCATAGAAGGACAGGTTGATGAAGTAGAAAAGGAAAGAAACACCATGATATGTCAACTAAAAGCAAAGGATGAAGAAATCTTCAAACTAAAATCTGAAATCAACCTTCTCAAGGCCGAAGCATGTGAAGCTACTAGGATCAAGGAAGAAATGGAGAAAAGTCTAGAAAAATAAAATGAAGAAGTCTGCAAAATGAAGTCAGATATCATCTCCCTTAAAATATAAGCAAATGAAGCAATGCATATCAAGGAAGAGTTTGAGAAACAACTTGCTAAGAGGAATAATGATTGCGAAAGCTTGGAAAAAGAGATTGTCTCCCTCAAGAAAAAGGTTGAAGGAATGGACAAAATCTTGAAGAGCTCTCAAGCCTTGGATGACATGCTCAACCATCAAAGATCTCCATTTGATAAATCAGGTCTTGGCTATGAAGGTGAATCCTCAAGTAAGAATGATAATGCTTCAAACAACAAAGATGTGAGGAAGTCAGAAAGAAATGTTGATGCTCTTAGTTTCAGCAAAGGTAAGGATAAGAATCAAAGTAACAATGAAGGAAGTCCAATTCCAAGAAGAAATGCAGATGATGTCAAGGATGCGAGAAGCAATGGTTATCATCAAAGTATGTCAAGGCAAAAAGACTTTAGAGGTACATCAAGGAAATCTCCATCTCCCAGGTACCAAAGTTTATTTCTTGGTTATTGTTATGCTTGTACAAACTTTGTACACATGGCAAAAGATTGTACAGAATATCACAAAGATAAATATTATCATCCCCGACAATCTCCGAGAAGTAATTTTGCAAGAAGAAGTCATGAATTCTTATTCATAAACAACATAGAATTCTTCAAGTGTCATAACATTGGTCATATGGCATGTGATTGTAACTTGAATTTGGCTCCTACACAAACTAGAACCATGCTAGAGAAGAATTTACACATGTATGGAGAAAGAAGAAAATTGGATCTGAAAGTCCCCAAAACTCTCCAACCAACAACACATGTTGCTAACCTAATCTTCGATAATCTAAACATTTGATGGGGAGACTCTGCCAAAAGGAATATCATGCATATAGTTAGGGGGAGCTTATGACGATTAAACATTCTTGCAAAAGCTGTTTGTAAATAGGCCTTATGTAATCCTTGATGAGATATATTGACCATAATTATTTGATGGATCATTTCTCAGGAGAACTCCTTTGAAAGAACATGATCTCTTAACTATCCAATGAAATGTTGTTGAATATTTTTCTTCACTTGATAAATTGGAGCAGCAAAGAAGGCCATCTAATGCTAACAAGGAAAATAACTATGTTGTTGTTATTACAGAAGTTGAATGTCTCGACTCAGGGATATGATAACAGGTAAATCATGGACACAAATAGATGAAACCTTAAAACAAATAGATATATTTGGAAATGGAGCTTGAATGTTTTGTTCACTACACAAGAAAGAGCAGTTGGCAACATTTAACATAATTGAAGCATTGAAAAACGTTGTCAGTCAGTAGAAAGAATTTAAAAGACAGTCACAGATTGATATCAAAATCTATTAATGGAGATAACTTGCAAAGAACACAAGGAAAAGATGGCTCATCAAAAGGACTATAGACAGAAGAATGTTGTCCAGTCAAATATAGCTCAGGTTGATGTTGGTCACTTAGAAAAATAGCAATAGTGAGGCACAACCTCTCATCATTTCATATGAATGCAATGATGTTGAAATATTGGATGGAAATGACTTAAAGAGAAGCATGGAGATATAGAGAAACTCGGACCTAAAGAGAGATAGCGAGAAAAACAATTTTAGTGGCATTTTTTCTCTTGATTCAAACTATGAAGACCTCTTAATTCTTACTATGGAGAAAACATAATTTGGACTGCAAAAGCATAAAAACTTTGACTTGGACATTTGGAGTGTGGCTATTTGGAGTCTTTTTGGAAGCACTAAAGTGGAGCATCTTTAAGGCATCATTGCCCACACTTGAGCATGGTTAAAAGAAAACTTTAAAGGTCTATTTGGGACATTCTTGGAGCAACATTGTTGAAGCCATGATACAGTAGTTCTTTTGAGACATGAAGAATGGATAATGTGCTAGTTGATGATAAGGCAACAAACTCTCTAGCCTAAGGGAAAAAAAAAGAAGCATCATGACAAGGGGAGAAGTTCGGCAGTGGGAGTCCTTGTGCACTCCTTTGCAATTAATGTCAAAGGGGGAGAGAAGAAGAATATTGCCATCAATGACAAAGGGGGAGATTGTTGATCTAGATTTTCATTGATGTTAATATGGAAATATTATGGGATACTAAATATTAATGTGAAGCCAAGGAAAAGCAGATCCATGAAGTAATAGGAGAAAGAATCCAAGAAGGAAATCCATTGGAAAGACAATGGAAACCATTGAAGTTAGAATAAGAGCAAGAAAAGCATTTCAATGAAAGCCATCAAAGAAGAGTTACCGAAAAACACAAGAAAACCAAGCCAAGAATAAGAATCAAAGAAAATAGAGGAGGATAATTGCAGCGAAGGATCATTGCGGTTACAATTCACTTTTATTAACCTATCACGTATGCCCAAGAGTAAGAGCCACATCAAAGGAACTAAGAACCCAATCTAAGTAATAAGCCATGGAAACCTTTAAAGTTCACAACACATGTAATAAAAACAAATCAGAATTAACATATCAGGAGTATCGTTTGATTAGATGCCACCGCTCAAAATCCTTGATTGCGATATGTAATACGAACCCGACACAATTTATGGTAACAACTCTATTGAAATATCCCATCTGTTGCATCACGAGTTTTAAAGCCTTGTCATGTTCAAATACATCGATTGCGATATAATGTGCGGACCTGATCACTCCATTATAATACACCTTTATTTAATATCGCATCCACCTATTAGAACTTTCATATCGCAAGTCATAAAGGGATGTCACATTAAAAACTGTGATTTCCATATTATTGTAGACCCGAATACACTACTATAACACAAATTAATGTAATATCGCATCCGTTGAATCACAAAGTTTCAAAACAATTTAATATAATATCGCATCCACTCCATCGGAAGTAGGGGCATTGGCAATGTTATATCGATGATATTGAATGTTGCAATTACGGGATTTAAGCAGTGACGTGGCATGTGGGGGCCGCCAGACGTCTATTATAATGTGGTTATAGCCTCTCCTTTATTATTTTTGTAAATAAACAAGTTTAATTGGATAAAGGCCCCTTCGATAATTTTCATGTGAAACTTCCTAAGTTGGCCTCTCCTCCTAATAAACATGTCATTTGGTTATTGATGAGACTTGTATGCATACAAGTTAAATGATTCACCTCAAGCGTGGATCTCGGGCATCTATCACAGAGAAGAAGAACATTTCACAACTCATGAACATGAAGTAGTGAAGGAAAGAGGAAGCCGAAGGTCGAGTGAGCGAAGAAGGAAGTTGAAGGTCCAGCGAAAGAAGAAGGAAGCCGAAGGTCGAGTGAGCGAAGAAGGAAGTTGAAGGTCCAGCGAAAGAAGAAGGAAGCCGAAGGTTGAGCATTCTATTGATTGGGTTATTTATAGAAAGGCTCGGATCAGGGTTTGATAGTTTCAGATAATAGTTCAAAAGGACTCTCTGTGGATCTAAGAAGATTATCTGAGTATGAACAGGGTTGTTTTAATTAAATGCACAATATGAAACCATGTCAGTCACTCCTCTAAAGAAGTCACTCCTGAAGCAATTACTCTTGAAGCAGTCACTCCCGAAGCAATTACCGTGACAGTGAGAACAGAGGCTTGAAATAGAGAGTTGTTTTTGTACAGAGATTAGTGTAGTTCATAGTAGACACATTGAATTTGTGTTAAGACTATTGAAGATCATGATTTATTAGTCATAATGATGTGACTTATAGATTTTTCTTGGATATAATTAAGAGCAATGGTGACAACTTCTATGAGATAAGGTTGTCATTGATTATGTAGCATGGATACTACAGTGAAACTGTAGATTAACAAAACTTAGAGAAGAATATTTTGGGAGCCATAAATTACTATAAAACATATCTAGAAAAAGTATAGAAGTGGGTTGGAGCCCAGAGGGTTGGTGCCTTGAAGGTTAGAGCCTCGAAAAAACAAGGTAGGTGCCTTGAAGGATAGGGTTGGAGCCTAGAGGATTGGTGTTCTCAAGAAACTAGGTTGGAGCCTGTACCAGAGAAGGGTTGGTGCCCTAGGGGTTGGATCCTCTAAATGCAAGGTTGGTTCCTTGAGAAGATAGGGTCAGTGCCCTAGAGATTGGAGCCTAAAAAAAAACCAAGTCGGTGCTTGGAAACAAGTTGGAGTCTAGGGAATTGAAGGTCGGTGTCTTCATCAAGGGTTGGAGCCCTATATATTGTACTTGATTCATTATAAAGAGTATATTAATAAAATAATTTATTCCTATTGCTTATTTTATGTTCTAAATATAATTGATTTAAATGGTAAAAGTAACAATTGAAAAGGAATATTGATTCACCCCCCTCTCAGTATTTCCAACAAGTGAGTTCCACAAATTTTTGGGAAGAGAAACTTTGTAACCCCATTTTTATTATGAAACCATGGATATTAGCGTAGATGAAAGTAACATCTCCCACTATGCTTAGGAATTATGGGGGGTGGGAGAGAGCATTACAAAGTGGTGTCAAAGTACCCGAGTTCAACACTCATACTAAATGGACTTAGAAGGATAAACTATAGAGCTCTGTTACAAAATTTGGTATTTTCTAGTGATTGTTTGTTTTGTACAAATGGGTGTTGGATGTATCATTTATTTATGGTTGTGTTCTAATTGCAAATTGTGTGTTGTATGCATATCAATGTTGATATCATAATTGTGAAATAATAGGGATAACTTATTATGATATGTTAGTTGTTTTCTAACACACATGCTAACCTAAAATTTGGTGCTTCATCTAACGTTACATCAACATGCTTATCATAAACAAACTAAGGAAATGGGTAAAATTTTTTGTTACAACTACGTCCATCACCATGTCCTTGATGAGAATTTGAGCTAAAAATATGGCCAAGTATTTGACCAAACCCAAACATTCCACTTTTTTTTAATAAAATCAACAGAGATCATGATATGGCCAAGTAACCTACAATTGTAGCTTTTCCATAATTGATTTTTGCATCAAATTATGTGATGCTCCTAAATCCATCATACAATTATAAAGGAGAAACTCGTGAATATTCAAAGTAAGAAAGAAAGGAAGAAATGACTCATCTTTCATCTCTATACGTGGTTCAAAAATGACAAATGGCTTTTCATCTTGCAAATTTAAACTATCCTCTTCTACTAGTGTATATGATGTTTGAATCCACTTAGCTACTTGTTTTTGATGCATAAGATTTCTAACTAATTTTGACAATGGAATAAGAATTTTAACTTTATCCAATCGCTTTTCTCAACTAAATGAAATGGAAGCCCTCTCTAATTTTTATTGTTCTTCAATAACTATGGGCTGCTACTATGAAGATGAAGGCCCTTGATCCTTATCTTTGGTTGTCACGAAAGAAACTCTCCTGACCTATTTTTTCTAGGTTTCCTCTTGGCCTTAAATCATATTTTCTGTCAATTTTGTAAAAATAAAAAATAAAAAATAAAAATAAATAAATAAATAAATACTTAGAAATTAGAAATGGATTAATACCTTTTAGTCACTTCGTATTATTAATATCCTCCCAGAGGTTTTTGAACTTGTTTTCCAACATTTCTTCATTCCCTTTGTAATATATATGGCTAAAGGGCCTTTGAAACTTACTAGGTGATATGTTTGCAAGTTCGTGACCTTGTCTTGGAGGATTTTCCATTCTAGAAATTTTATTTGAAAAAGTCCTTAGCATTCTAGTTATTTCATCAATTTTCTAATCACCTTATTCTTTTCCTTCACTTGAAGATCTTTCTTCTTACTTAGCCTTTTTATTTTATTCTCTTTTTTCTATAGCTCTCCATTTACCTAATGTTTCTTTGTTTGCCTCCACCTTAATTGCATCACTTTGTATATTTGTCAAGGTTATGGACTTTATCTCTCTTATCATTAATGCAAAATCATCCTCAAAAGAAATAACAAAATTGAACTTAGCTGTTGTTGGGGAAGGTTTGATATCAGCTAGCATTTTGTCATATAACTTGTTGAACCTCTTAATGAAACCAACAATTGTTTCACTAACATTTCTCTTTACAACACGAAACTCTGTTAAATAATAAACATGGTCTTTTTCTTACAACATTTTTTGAGAAAAACATTTGTAAGATAACTCTAAGTATGATTTGTATCTACCTCCAATTATCTAAATTAACTTCTAACCCCCCCTTCTAAATATTGTACAAATAGTCTCATGTAGACATCATAATGCTCAAGATGTAAATTATTTGCAAAAATCAAGGAAAGCAGATAAGTGATCCTCTACATTAAATTCACCTTCACTGTTATATCTAGGAAAATACTTCAAATATCCCTAAGGTAGATCATGCAATTGAGCGAGTAACCTCCATGGAGTATATCTAGCATTTACCAATGGGCCCACTCTAGCCATTTCTTGTTATGAAATCTGTGATGTCTTTTGTTGTGGACACTGTTGAGGTTGAATAATCTGATTATGTAGAACCTGTTGTACTTCAGGAAAAAGAGGATTTATATGCAATTTTAGTTTTCATTATGGTTGAATTGGAGAAATAAGAATAGTATGAGAAAATAATGAAAAAGGTTCTTCTACTTTAAAGAGGTAATTCAAAGGCTTCAAGCTACTTAATAAGTAAATTTTTTTGTAGTGAGACTCCTTTTTCAACAAGATCTGAAACTTTTGGGGCTTATCTTTAGGATTTTCAAACCCTGAGGGTTAGCTAAATTGGTCAACTACCCATTGTTAAAGTAAATTTTCTATTGAGAGCTCATAGGTTCAATTCCATCGACACTCTGAGGGTAAAGCTCCATGATTGAGCCAACAGGAAGTGATCCCTTCGGTTGGATCTACCTGTTACAAATATTCTATGGATGTGGTAGTGACTAATCTTCTGGGTCCATGAACCACATTGAAAAATATATTCTTTAAGATATTCAAGATGATAGGTTGATTCTTAAGGAATAGTTGAAGAAGAGGCCTCAAGCCTATGCCTTAAATTTTCCCATCATAATCAATATTTTAGGATATAAATTTCGTGAAAGTTCTTGAGGATCCAGATTGGATTTGGTAAATTTTGAGATGCTAGGTTTCTAGACAATGGATTTCACTAGGTGAAAGGTATTAACCTACCAATTTCTTATCCAGCAACAAGAAAAATGGTTTAGTCACCGTCCTAGGGAAACAAATTCACTTATTCTCTCTCCAACAATGGCGCCAATTTGATTTCGTCCCTCATAGACAATTTTTGGCTAGGAAAATGCATCAATGCATTTGGATGTGTGATTTTTGAAAGAAGGTTTCTATAGGTTTAACTCAATGCTTTAATGTAAAACACAATGCCTTTATAATTTTAACCAAAAGGCTAGCTTTCAGCCATGACAAATATAAATAAGTTGAAATTAATGTATGAAGACTGCATAAAGATAACAGATAACATTTACACTCACCTGAATATATCAACTATAAGTTATAGTAAGAAAGCATATAGAATAAATCCAATACTTCAACAAAAGAATGAATCTTAATCACATGAAATAAGGCAAAAAATTAATCGTTGCAAAGGTATAATACAATAACTAGTTCATATTATAATTCTCAATATTAAATATAATTTTTCCACGAGAATTAAGGGAAATTGATCCTTAACTTAACCTCTTTGGTGTTCCATATGAATTAAATAAGTTCATATGGATTAGATTATGAAGACTATAATAAATAACACTCACATAGAAAACAAGCAGTTATATGTTGAAATAAGAATCCTTTAATTAAACCTTCTGAAAGAAAAGTGTCGAAATACAAATTACAAGTCCTTTTGTCCCCAAAATCTGACCCTTCATGCAAGTCGCTTTTCAACTTTTATACAAAAATTACAAAAAACTTATTGTTGTGAAAGAAAAAATATAGGATTTAAAAATAAAAATAAACTGACCCCTTGGTTCAATCCTAGATTTTGTCGTATCAGTTGAGAGATTCATGGAAGTAATTTAACCATTATCTCCCATTCAAACCCGATTGGAAAATTGTATGATATAATTTTTCTATAAGTTGTATCCAAATCAGTAAATTTTTGAGATGTTGGTTTGACAAGAAAGAGCAATCTGACCCGATGGTGAATATAGAAATCATTCATGAGTATACTAACAATTTCTTCACCTTTTAATGCTCCTTTCATATCAAAACATTTACCAGCATTTGAATAGAACTTTGATAATATCTCTTTACACACATTGAGAGATAACAATCTCCCATTCACATCCCAGTAGGAAGGCATTCCCATACCCTTTAAAATATTAAACATGGCATTAAATGAATCTATCTCCTTTTGAACCAACCTACATTTATCTTGTACCTATTGCAAAAAATTCCTTTTAGTAATATCTATTAGTGTCCATTATCAAGCTAGTCTTTCCATTAACCTCTGATGTTTTGATATATTCTTTACCCCTAGAATTAAGAAACTTAATTACTTTGGCTAGAACTGATGGTTTGTCTCCTAATTCATGTCCAGTCTGATTTGCATATTATTTAGCATTCATCAACAATTTTTCTTCTTCTCTGATTACTACAACAAATTCCCACAAATCTGAAATATAAGTAATTATTTCCTCCCATAAAAGTGTTTTGGTTTCATTCAATGGTTGAGTCCCAATCAAATGCTTTTTATACCATTTAGTTTGACTAAATAGAGAAGCCTTTTTCTAATGTTCAATGCTAAGAGTGCTATATTTATTTTCCAATTCCTCCTGTGCTTCACTTATTGCATTTAATTTTTCAGCTACATTATTTTTTTAGTTTTTTCAATCTTCTGATCTCTTAGCTAAGTGTCAACCTTGTCTCATCAAACTTTTATGAAGGAAGGATCTACTTTTATCACTATTGTATAAGATGTGGTTGCTACACATGTGTGCTCAACTTTTTCCTTCAACAAACTCTCCACTTGTAATTCTAGTTTTTAAATTTGTTTATTATGTTCTATGATCAATGAAAGCGATCTTTTTTCTTCTTTTGCATTGCTTCTAACTTTGGAGTTTGCATGTGATTCAAAGTTGGCATCTTGAGATTTTTTTTGAGCACTTGGATGTTTATGTCTCTTGATATTATTAAAGTTTGTATTGAGCAAGATACATTTGGCTCTCCGCCCAACTTTATTATAGTTTTCTCTATATTGTCAATCTTGTTTGCTTTATCATCAAAAAAATATTTTCCTGCTTTAACTGAGTAGTCACTTAATAAATTCTCCAATTTAGCAACATTAACAGTTGAATTTGACAAGTTTCTGCACAATATTTCCCCTATCTGTCTATGAAGATACATCTAATCAACTACATGGATCTACTTTCATTCAAGGGTGTACGTGGTTGCTTTATAGTCCTCTACATTTTTAATAACTTGATATTTTAGGTTCTAAAACTGCCATTTGAAGTTGTGATTTTTCATAATGTAGGGCTATCAGTATTCTTGTTTGTGATGTTGTGCCCTGCTTCCAAAGTTAACTATAGGCCTCCTTCCTTAGTTTCATATTTCTACTCTTGATATATATAAATTGTGAAAATATGTTTTCCTACGTAATAAATGTAGTAGGTGACACACTAGAATATGATGTTTTTAGTTCAAAAGTAGCAGATGATAAAAGCTCTACATTAAATATAGGTGATGTAACATTTATGCTTGATGTGATTTTAGTGATTGAAACCTCTCGCACCTCTAATATTTTCCTATTTTGTACCTTGTATTCTATATTTTTAGTTCCCGAGGTTGATTTTTATTTATCTAAAAATACCCTTTTTAGTTCCTTTTCCCTCTGTTGCGGAGTTTCCACAATAACTAACCTTGAAGGTTGACCTTCTCCAATATGCACTGATGCGACTATCATAGGATCTTGTTCCCAAGTTTCTTTGTTGGCAAATTGATCCACTTCAGGCCTTTGTTGAAATTTTGTAAAATGCTACAACAAGACTCATATAGAAATAATGCAATCTTCCAATTTTATGGGTGATTGGAAAAGAATGATATAACCTTGGTTTCCAACTCTAACAAATTCATGGAATATAGAATTACAAGTATTTTCCATTCACTACTTTGAGCCTCCCAAATATTTAGAGTGTGGATCATTGTTTGTATTAGTGAGACCCATTGCATTCCAATGATTCAATAAAAAATGTGTCATTAGTCAAGGAAATGCCAGTTAAGGTAGGCATTATTATCTGTAGTGTGTACTTATTGGGATAGGGTCCCCTCGGGTCAATTTTGTACAAAGCATTTTAAGTATTGTAAAGTCTCCACATTTTGAGGAGCGGAGCACACAGGTTGGTAGGAGTCAAAGGGGCTTTAGGAAGTTCAAAGCCCCTTAGTTTGTTAGAATTTAAGTTGTTTTTTGATCCACCCATGGTTCCCAGACCATGGTATTATAATGAGGAAAGATATAAAAGGAGTCATAAAGGGTCATAGAAAATTCAGTCACGATAGCGAAGAGAATAGATATGCATTGTTTTGGGTTTGTATTGTCTACCTTGTACTTAGCCGAAGGGGAAGGCTCTCACAGCAATGTGCGGAGGGTTGGAAGAGTCTGTAATAAAAGATCTAAGCATAATAAAGGCTTTTTTGAAGCATTATCTGCATATCTGTGTACTATTGTGTATCTATGAATTTACTCTATTATTGATTTGTTTACGTAATTTATCACTAAAAGTACTTAATAGATGTGTGAAAGAAGTGGAATTGTTGGTTTACAAGTTGTTATGAATGTTTATAACAATTGGCAAAGGGTTTGAATCTGTTATCTGTTAGTTCCGAGTTTTAAGGGTTAGGGTTCACGAAGTTTGGAATAAATCCCTAAGAGTAACAAAAACACATCACATAGTCCTTTGGATGTAGAAATATAGTTCTAGTGAGACTGCAACCTGTGTTATGCGGGTTTTTTCCAAAAGGGCCGGTAGTGTAGGGTTTTGTTGGTTAGTGTAGCTAACTCTGAACTTGGGTCCAAACCCCGTTAAGCCAACATATGGTTTCGTTGTCAGGACTAGGATATATTTGAGGAATGTGTGATGTGGCATAAGTGGATCTCGACTAAGAAGGAGATAAAAAAGTGGATATATCGGAAGCTACACGAGATTGCAGCCTAGAAAAACAGGAATCCATGCCTATCGAAGGAAGATTGGTTGAATAGATTGTTGTATACAGAAAAACACAAAATTTTCTTCTGCTCTTTTCCATGTGAGTTAGACGAATGTTTGGCTAAATTGGCAGATGGTCAAGGTACATGGAAGTTGGATAGCCCTATTGTGTGGACTCCAGAGCTCCGAAGGACCTAGAAGGTTCAGAAAACAAGATCACGAGGGATGTCGATTATTGGATCGATAGTATTTTGGGTGGATTCATTACTGAGTTCATAATTGACACATCTATCAGTTATAGAAAAGTTGAATTCTAGTTTTTCAAAGGACCAAGAGGTAAGTATATGAAGTCCCTGAATACTTGGATTAAAATTATATTGTGTGAGAAATAGGTTATGCCATTGAATTAATATTTAGATGAGATTTGACGGGAACTATGCAAAGTGGAAAGCCATTAAGAAGATGTCTAGATTCAGGTGTTGAGTACAGTCCTTTATTGGGAGAATCTGATAGTGACAAAGAAATTAGCAGTTTGAAGATGCCTCAAGGCACATCGCAGATGGTAAATCAGGGTATTGTGGGAATACCACATCCATCCACTTCATCTTCGCCTTCACCTCCACCTCACACACCTACACTTACACCTCTGCCTCCACCTCCACCTCCACTATTAAGTATGGAAAATGATATGAAGATGCTCATATTCAAGGGTCAGGGGACAAAAGGCCTTGAACAATTCTAGTTGGTAGTGGATGCTATGTGGAAGACACAACAGATAATAGACGATGACCTGACAAAAGCGCAACTGGTCACAACATTGTAGGATAGGGCACTAAGCTGGTATATTAAGTATAGTATGACTCATCGAGTTGAAATGTTAAAAGATATAAAATATGTGCTGAATAATGAATTGAAGAAGCCTAAGTATCAAGCTCGGTCTGTAACTAAGGTTAAAAAAATTAAGCAGCAAGTAAATGAGTTTGCATGGGATTTTGATCAAAGTTTAAAATGTCTTCTACAATAGGCTAATCTGCAAATGACATATGAACAACAAAAGGATTGGTTTATTGCTTCGTTATTACCTCACTTGATATTGCCATTTTCACAATAGAAGATCGGAACACAAATTAAGGCCCTAGAAATTGCTATGAAGTTGGAGGCCTCACCTATTCAAGATATGAATATGGGATTGCAACAGATTCAGTCACAGTTGGCCAACCTGCATGTGGAATCTTAGAGTCTCAAAAAGGTAAAAGAATTCTAGAGTGAGACCCGTGCATAAGTATGGTGTTTAAATGTAAAGGTCATGGTCACGAAAAGGATCATTTCCTGGTGTATTAGAATTATCTAGTTGGGGGAGGCCCTATCCCCCTAAAGCTAGAAAATACCACTGGGACGAGTACAGGTGTACTACCATGGTGCGCTATCTATCAGATCATAGGAAAACATATGATGGGCAATTGTCATTTGTTGCAGAAGTTTGTGTAAACCCCCTAGCAAATGTTTTTCAATTTTTGTAAGTCTATAGGTCATGACGAGTGCAATTTCCAAAATTTTGAATTAATGATGGACCAGACAACAACATATAGAGTACAAACAGAGGCACATCCTCATTAGGATGAAGCCGCAACTGCAGTGCACAGAGGATTCTAGGGACAAGGAAGAGGACGAGGGGGAGGAGATGGAAGAGGACAAGGACAAATCATTTGCTACAATTATGGAGAACCAAGTCACTTTGTGCAATATTTTCAGAATCCAACACACCCCTCTTGTCAATATTGTCGACAATTTGATCATGCCATAGAATATTATCCTGTGCTCAACACAAAAATGCAAGAAAAGAAGACCCAAACCCAACAACCTACTTAGAACATCCAGATGATGAGATCAGAACCACGTGAAGATGGACCCAGTGTTAATATTGTTATGCGAAGCAGTATAGCTATCAGGGAGGATCAAGGGAAACAACTAGAGGAAAAATGTATGGGTACGCAAGGTTGCTAACAAGGAGGATGGATTTGATTTGAATAAAGCAAAGGAAAATTTTATGGAGGCGAAAAAGAGCTTTGCAGATGCAAGAGCTTCTACATCAAAGGCTCATAGTATACGCATGGAGAAGCTTGAAGAAGTTAGTACTACACGTGAAGTAGATCCATCATTGTTAACATATTTCTTACAGACTTGCATAAAGCTCCTAAGAGACCAAAAATAAGTAGAGGGACTATGAGAGTTGATAGATAATTGCATTGGCAAGGGTAAACCATTGCATAAATAGTGTGCAGTGTAGAAGGTGGACAAAGATAAGAAAAGGACTGGTCGGGAGATGAGATTGATTGCCCAGAACAGAGACTTCAAAATGGACCAAGTTATCCTTGTTTTGGGATCTAATGCAAATGGTCTACCAAAACAAACCTGGGAAAGAATGGGAAAACCAACACTACAGTGGTCCCTGATCTAGCTGTGAATGGTGAATAAGTAAAATATTATTCCTATGGGGCACCTGCATGGAGTAACTATGGATATTGAAGGAGAATGCACCATAGCGGATTTTGAAGTAATTGAAATAGTTGACGACAATAATCCATACCCGACACTGCTTGGCATTGATTAGGAATTTGAGATGAACGCAGTCATCAATCTAAAGAAACGTAGCATGACATTTGAGAAGAACAAACTCAGGGTGGTTGTTTCATTGGATCTGGCCGAGGGTACATGATATACTGAACCAGTCTGAGATTATTATGAGGAAGATGACATTGAGCAGATCTATAAGCTTACTTTACGGGATGAGGATTGCAACAACCCTGTGGAGGATGGGAAAATTACTTAGGAGAAGGACAACTCCTGCAACTTGGATTCAGATGGGGAACTTGAGCACTGGAAGAACAAATTGAATGAGGCATCGACGTTGTGATGCAACAGGCTTACTAGGTCACTCTAATGTATATCTACTGGCTCCACAACTTACCATATTATGATGGTTTAGAAGATGCAAATTTATTTATAGATAAATTTGAAAGGGATGTACTGGAGGAACATAAGTTCCAAGTATTAGACATCATGATGACAGCTACGTCTACCAGATGGTGGGGTATGCATAAGAATAACTTTTACAACTGGAAGGAATATTGAAGGATGATGAGGTTGTGGTTTGTGTGTACTAATACCCGCATTGTAGAGAAATATACAGGAAATGATGATCCACACGAGCATCTGGCTCGATGGATGAAAGCATGGGGAGAGGAACCACAGCTAAAATGGGTTCATATATTCTACCACACTTTGGATACTATTCTGTTGAACTGGTATTTAGAGATAGAGCTGCTACATGGAACTGCAGAGTGGGATATTATGAAGGAAATTTTTTTTATTAACTTTTAGTTTTGAGGATGGATTTGAGTGTATTGATGAAGCGTTACAGGAGATGAAGGATGCAATATTTAGAATTCCCGAAGATCTTGTCACACGGGTACAACCAAACTAGAGTACGCAGTTGCACCATGCTCTGGAATGCTACAATGTGACCATAGAGGAAGGTGAGGAAGATCCTCAGAACATCGGTATTCCTAGGTCAGAAGGAAAGTACGAAGTCATGGGGGCCTAAAGTAGAAATTCTTGACATCACAAAACCCTTGAAAACTAAGCAAGTGAACATTGGGTCGGAAGCGTAACTGAAGTTCGTAAATATAGGTGATTACTCGAATGAGGACACAATGGACAAAGTCGCAGAGTTATTGCGGGAGTATCAGGAATTTTTCCCATAAAGTTCTCTAATATGAAAGGGATAGTAGGTGATTTGGGTGTCATAAAGATCACTCTAAAGCCAGATGTGAAGCTAGCGAAACAACCTCCATACCAGTTGAATCCTAAGTACAAGGAAAAAGTGCACAAAGAATTAGATAAGATGCTTGCAGTAGGAATTATTGAGCCTGTAGAAGAATCATATTGGGTTAGTCCTATGGTGGTTTAGAAAAAGAAGACAAAGGGTGAAATTTGGATCTGCGTAGATTTAAGAAAGTTGAATGATGCTTGTGTCCATGGTCCATTCTCTACACCATTCACAGATGAAGTATTGGAGAATGTTGGAGGTCAGGAAGCCTATTCATTTACGAATGGGTTCTTAGGGTATCATAGATCAAAATTACTCCAGAGGATCGGAGTAAGACTACCTTCGATATAAAATTGGGGTGTTTTGAGTATACAATTATGCCCTTTGGCCTTAAGAATGCCCCTGCAATATTTTCTAGGGTGGTAGTCGCAACTTTCAAAGAATTTATTCATAAGTTTTTATAGGTTTACTTTGATGACCAGATAGTGTTTGGGTTAGTAAAGAAGCATGTTGCAAGTCTTCACCTAATGTTGGATACTTTTCAAAAGTATCATATATCCCTTAATCTAAAGAAATGCATATTCTGCATACCATATGGGATACTCTTAGGCCATGTTGTTTGTAAGCAAGGATTGATGGTGGACCCTACCAAAATTGTAGTAATTATATATTTGGAGCCCTCGAGGAATGTCAAATAGTTGCACGTGACATTGGACCATATAGGATAGTATAATAAGTTCATCAAATCATATGCGAAAATCACTATGCCCATTTGCTGGGATGATAATTTCCAAAAGAGTTTGGATGTATTGAAGGAAAAAATGGTCACAACGCCTATTCTAGTGTTCCCTGACTAGAAGAAGTAATTCCACATACATGTAGATGCATTCTGCACAACATTAGGAGTTGCACTAACCCAACTAGGCGCAAGTGATATTGACCACCTGATAGTGTTTGCAAGAAGGAAGTTGTCGAAGGCAGAAAATAATTATTCAACTACTGAGCAGCAAGATTTGGCAATGATGTATTCGTTCCAAAATTTTAGGAATTATTTATTTGGTGCACTCTTCGAAACATACACATACCATTCTCTTTGAAGTACCTAGTCAACAAGCCTATGATGGTGGGGGGGGGGGGGGGGGGGGAGATTTAGATGGTTTTTGCTCTTTCAAGAATATGATTTTGAAGTAGTTATGAAGCTAGGGTGACTAAATGTTAGACCATATCACCTCTCACAGATTGAGAATGGTGATGAGCCTACAAATCTGGATGAAGGATTTCCTAATGTGTAGCTCTTTGTTGTGTGTGTCACAGATGAACATTTTGCAGACATAATTCAATTCTTGTCTATGGGTACAACTCCTGAAGGGTATACAACATAGCAGAATAAATAATTGGTGGTCAGTGCTGTAGATTTTTCTGTCATTGTAAGGCACTTATATAAAATGGGATCGGATGAAGTACAACATAGGTATGTCCATATTATGAACGAGAAAGTATCCTTGCTGAAGCACATGGAGGAATTACGAAAGGAAATTATGCGGGAAGAGAAACTACGCAAAATATCCTATGAGTTGGGCTATGTTGATCAACTGTGCATAAATATTCTAAGGATTGTTGCAGGGTAGGTGATGTATGTCAGAGAATTGGGAGGCCTTCTTGAAGGGATGAATTTTCTTTGAGCCACACATGTCGTTATAGGCATTCAATAAGTGGGAAAGAGGTGCAACCTGTAAATGATTGTAGCACAACCACAACTTCGAAGCTCATTTTTGAATACATTTTGTCTCGGTTTGGCTACCCTAAAATTTTGAGGAGTGATAGGGGTTCACACTTATTAAATGAAACCATTGCTTCTTTTCTTGAAGAATTCTTGATGTATCATTAGAAAAGTACGTCGTACCATTCTCAAGAAAATGGAATAATGGAAGCCTTTAATAAAATCCTGAAGAATTCTTTAACAAAGATTTGTAATGAAAATCGAAATGATTGGGATGTGCACATTAATGTGAAGGAAAATACTCTTTGTGGACAGAGAGGATCATTGTAGCCCAATGAGTGGGTCTAGAAATAAACAAGACAATCTACAAGACACTTTCCTAAACTACAATCGAAATTAAAGAAGAGGAAGGAGAACTGCCTCGTTCTGATGCTATGATGTATTCCTTTGTTGAAGATCTTAATCACTGACTCCCTCAAGTTCAATCTTCGTTGCTTTTGATATTTGAATTCCTACACAAGGGACCAAGAACATGACAAAGCATAAAAGTGAAACCAGAATTATTCAAATGTAATCTGCTTAACATATCAAGGAGCATTAAGATAAATGAAGCATCAATACGAACATTTATGGAAAGTGAACAAACAATTGTATATATTAAGAAACTGAAAAGGGAAGCATACAACCTATGCCTTGATTTTGAGGCCTTCCTTTGGGTGGATGTACAAGTCCAAGCAAAGACTCTTCAAGAACTCCTTCTCCAAGCTAGAAATGGAAAGCATGTAAGCATAATATCAGCATAGGGATACAACAATCAATGAACAACCATTTGGGAATGGAAGGGGGTGAATTTATAAGGAGGGAGAGGGAATTAAGACTTCACCAAAGATAGAGGAAGGTACATATATCAAGGAGGAAGCTCATAGGATAATATCAAAGGGTAATTTTTGGAGAATTCGACCACATCCACAATGAACGGAATCCAACTCATCGTTCTGGAAACCTTTAGATCACGAAGCTTCTCCTCCATTTTAGGAAAACCTACGAGAAGGAGGCCATCATGAGTTTTCCTATGGAAACCCATGCTGGAAACATGAATGTATATAATTGATAAACCTTCCATCAGCATGGGCATGCAATGGAGCAAAACACATTGATGTCAAAAATTAGGTTTTAATGCAACTTTCTCGAGAATTATTTCAGGGTAGTTTTCCTTTGATTATTTAGGGAGGTTTTGGTATGTATATCATGATGGATATTTTTCACTGTATTTAATGTTTTGGCACTCTGTGATATAGAATGGAAATGAATAGGAGAAATGACAAAATACTATGTAACAGATGCCCCCTAAAGCATGAAGGCAGAACAAGGAGTGATGGCTGAGATGCTTTACAACTTAGTGCAAGGGCAAGAACAACACCGTCAGGAGACTTGCAAATAAAACATATACATATGCATATCTGAAATATCTGATGATGATGCCTAACAATATAGGAATAGGCATATAATGATACATGAATCCTCGGTATGGACACAACCTTCCGGATACGAGGGGCCATGTGTAAGGATCCTCGATACGGTCGTAGCCATACAAATAGAAAGGATCATAAATACAGACCCACAGTATGGTTGCAACCATCCATATAGTAGAAAAATGTATACAATCATGAATGACTCATAATTCCATGCAACTTGAATTATATTAGACAAAATCTAGGGTCTTGCGCTTCATCGCAACTCGATCAATGTACAAATTCTAACAAGTGAATAGATGTGTTGAAGTTGAACATGATAGAAAACCACCTAATTACTGGTCAATGATGTAAACCATTAACAAGTACAAGAGAAACCACCAATAATGACAATGGCTATCAAGGTACAATCAACACAATCCACAAATAATGGAGCTAAAGTTGAACACCTGTGAAGTCATTCGATCGAAGGCCAATGATGTAAACTTTTTGTCGAATGCGAAGAAATTGTCATTGAGGCATGCAAGATCTAAGGTACTGGAAGGGACTTTTTAGATCATCTTCTTGGATAATGAGCTGAAGTCAATGAGAAGTGATCTGTCGAAGGAGGGCCATAATTAATCCCACATCATTGACATGAAAGAAAGGGTGTAGTAGAGTAAGTAATTAAGATTGAAGATTGTAGCAGAAAGTCAAATAATGTATAGGTGGTAAAGAACTACAGATAGGACTTCTCTTGAAGAAATTGGTGACACAAATATGGAGTTTGGCATCATTTGAATTGGAATAGGATAAGAGGTCATGATAATGGAATGGTATGATTAGATGAGAGGCAAAATGGATTTCCCAAACCCAGGAAGGAAAATGACGAAGTGAGGATATCGCAAACCTGACATGAGTAACAGATGTGTGTCATGTTCAAGAGCGACATGTTGCCTTTACAAGATGGACACTTTAACTTTTTTCCACACCATTTCTGGCAAGTACCCCATATATTTTTTATCACAAGATTGAAGGGGATAACATATGCTTTCCATATAATATCACCCTTCGGATGAATCCATCCTAGTAAATTTTACGAGCCCTAGGAAGGAGGAACTCGACCTCATCATGGTGACAAGTATTTCGTTGTTTAATTTTTATGAGCTCGACAGAAGAGTAACTTGTTGTCTTTTGAATTTTTAGAGAGTTTGAAAAAGAGATGAAAAATAAAACTCCCTCATGTCCCTTTTCGTAATTTGTCTCTCGAACTTGAAAAGGTAGAAACAATATTTGAGAGAACATCTTGACAAAGTCGATCAAGGTGATCCTTTTTCGTAAATAGTCAATCCGAGCCTGAAAAAGGGGTAAACATGTATTGAGATGATGCCAATTCATTTAATTTAATGAGTTCAAAAGGATAAGTACTCGATCATATTTTCATTTTTTGAGAGTCAGAAAATAGCTTAAAGATGACTCTAGAGGGTCTCTTTTTCGTTTATCTTTTACGAGTCCAAATAAGTGATAAAATAGAACTCATTGAACCAATCAAAGTAAATCATTGTCATCTAGATGATATGACCTTTCACCACACAAGGAAACTCACATTACCAATTTTGAGAAAAAATAGCAAAAAATGAGTGAAATATGCCCTAATTTGGTAAAAATATTAATTAAAAACTATAAATAAGGGAAAAAGTAAATCATTTTCACCATTTTACCAATTTTCAATTGTGGAAGCATTTTTACCTCATTTTACCTTGAATTTCAGGCAAGGAGCATGAACAATTCAGGACACCATTTGTCGAGCCACTTTTTATAGGTAATAGATTTGTCCATCCTCTTCATTTTAGCAATCATTTTAAGTACTTTCATTGATCGAGTAGGATATGAGGAGGATTTTTCAAAAATGTAAATTGTGGGTGACCAACATGGGTTTCATCCATCGGGGTCGCACTACTCACCCTGAGGCCAATTAGGCACTCGTGCTGGCAATGCGAGAAAATTCTGAAATAGACGCGCTGGCACCAAGGTAAAATTTTTGAAATGAAATCTTGTATGAAAAATAGTCAATATTGATTTTTATCTCCATGGATGCTCATAAAATTTTGGTTTGTTGATGTTTTAAAGAAAAACCAGTCCAAAATGGTGATCAAGTGGAAAGAGAGGGGTCAGGAAGTTAAGGACCAGTAGGAAATGCAGGATGATGAATGTATTGAAGCCCTTCAAGCATGTGGACTACTCAAATTCTTCATGATTCCTGGGATCAGAGCACAACTTGAATTATTGCAAAATTTTATTATTTGGTGGGATGTAGATTGCTAACTGTTTATGTTTAGGGACTATGAGATTGAAATAGAGGTCACCAACATCTACTTCATTACTAGGTCGTCCAGAAAGGCACAACAGGTACAACTATCTGGGTCATTACCTAGAGGAGAGAGCACAAACATGATTAGTGTGAGACATTATTTGGGAGCCAAAAAGGGGAATACTAGGAAGATTCACATAGTAACCATCAACAACCTTCCATTGCAAACCATCTTACACACCATGACTCGAATAGTAAGGGCACAAGCATTGCATGAGGTGTAAAAGTCTCACTTCCAATATGCGATTGAACGCCTAAAACCCACGGTATTCAACTGGTGTGAAGGTTTATTGGCATGCATGAAACACCAATTAACCAAGTGAAAGAGGGGGAATCTGAAACAATTTGGTTTTAGAACTATTCTGGTGACATTCATCGTGGAACGTGTGCCATTATTTCAATACCAATGGCTAGAAGTGGATCCACCGGCTCCCAGAGATCCATGTTTGGTCAGATGGGGAGAGTTGATGCCACGACATGGGCACAGTCAAAAAATATCTTTCCCTCCAACATTCTTCAGATGGTTGCTCAATAGTAATCATGGTTAACGATTGGGTATATGCAGGGACAATGTTTTGAGGAGATCTAGATCTTCCACTTCCTCCAGGGGAGCAGTGGACTGATTCAAGTAAAATACTATTTTTTGAAGTTTTTTTAAGTTTATATCACTTATTTTATGTGTATTGAGATTCAAGTTGTAATCTTGTGTAGATATGGGACCAGAGAGACCTCCAGGGGCTTCTCCAATTGCTAGGTGAGTGGCACACAAAATCAAGGATGCTCCCCCTATTGTGGCCACCAACAACCCCCCTCCTTATGAAGTATTATTGCTAATACTAAATAAGTGGGGACCCTCAGTAAAAATCAAAAAATCAGTTAGTGTTACATTTTCTTTTTTAGATGAACTTACAACACATCATGGACTTAAGGAAAAATACCTTGAAAAATCTAAAAAACCTAAGTTTCATAATGAAGAAAATTAAATTCACTCCTTAAAGGATATCGCATCGCGCAAAGAATGATAGGATACACGTTCTAATGAGTTAAAATGACAAAAAGCGAGATTGCGACGCGAAACCTCATCGCATCGCATACACTAAAGAAACACTCACATTTAAAAAACTCTAAAAATCATCGATATGCGATATCGCATATCGCGCATCGCAAAAATCACATGAATTACACAAGGATTATAACAATCTGCGATATTGCGATATTGCGATATCGCAATACTGCGACACTGCGATACTGCAAAGTTGTGATGCTGCGATATTGCGATGCTGCGACCTTGTGATAAAAAACAGCACAATGATATTGCGATATTGCGATATTACGATACTGCGATCTGCAACATCGCAAAGAAAAATCGCAGGACCCCTCCATCACAGTTGGTTTTGGCTCACTATTCGAGAAAACTTTTTAGCCAAGTGTTGGTCATGTATTTTAATGCGAATTAATGAGTTATCACCAGTTGTTAATAAAGTATGGTGTTGTGTTTTTCGAAGAAATAGCTCACGCAAGGTGGCATGTTTTGCATATCTTCGGCATTTAAAAGTTTTCCTGTCATTATCTTTTATCATTACTTCCACCTCAATGTAAACTGTAGGAAAGAAGGACGAAGCGTTATACAGGGTACTATGCAGAAAACTATTCGGAAGGCACACCTAATCCACTTAAGGAAGAAAAGGAGCCGCAGAACTCTTTTGAGGCATCTATCACAGATTTCTCATATACAACCATGGTTGAATGGGTATTGAACGATGCTGATACCAGAAATAGACAGTTTAATTCTCAAGGTCAAGAGCTCACAGAATCACTATTTCTACAAATTTTGAGCTTTATACCGAATGAGAGAAAAAGGCGCAAGAGGCAAAAACCTCATTAGGGAAGCCTGGATCAAGAAATAGAGGCAGTTTCCGATGCGCGATTAGCGCTAATCATGCATCGCTAAGAAAAATTGTTCAAAAAGGAAGGTCCCTAGTTACTCAGTCACCTGTGAGCCCCGAAAATTGCAAGAAATCAGCGATAGAAACAAACTGGAAACAGAAGACTGAAGGAAAAGCAGAAGCAGTCCAAGGGTTAACCAAGTTGAAATGGGATTTTTACCAGGTATACATGGTAATGATACATAGTCATTGGATGATTCTCAAGTATATCATCAATTTTATTGAGAAGATAATGCCAGCTCTTGCCGATTATGTTTGCTTAACTCAACCAGAGACGGAAGACAGTCAACCGACCCCACTCAGGAAAATACTGAATGCTTGCGACATTAAGGAGTAGATTTAGAAATAGTTAGATAGTAGATTTAATTTTAGAAATAGTTTTGCTTAGA